>CM033642.1:268217793-268303304 GCA_019512145.1 Engystomops pustulosus | reverse complement strand
ACGTTCCGTATAACATCTATCTTCAGTAGAACATTCTGTATAACATCTATCTTCTGTAGAACGTTCCATATAACATCTATCTTCAGTAGAACATTCTGTATAACATCTATCTTCACCAGAACGTTCCGTATAACATCTATCTTCTGTAGAACGTTCCATATAACATCTATCTTCTGTAGAACGTTCCGTATAACATCTATCTTCAGTAGAACGTTCCATATAACATCTATCTTCAGTAGAACATTCCGTATAACATCTATCTTCAGTAGAACGTTCCATATAACATCTATCTTCAGTAGAACGTTCCATATAACATCTATCTTCAGTAGAACATTCCATATAACATCTATCTTCTGTAGAACGTTCCGTATAACATCTATCTTCAGTAGAACATTCTGTATAACATCTATCTTCAGTAGAACGTTCCATATAACATCTATCTTCAGTAGAACGTTCCATATAACATCTATCTTCAGTAGAACATTCCGTATAACATCTATCTTCAGTAGAACGTTCCGTATAACATCTATCTTCTGTAGAACGTTCCGTATAACATCTATCTTCACCGCTGTTGGCTCTTTTAATGGCTCTGCAAACTCTACACTGTAATAATGTGAACCCCCAAATTGCTCTTCGCCTCATGAATAACATCACCTAATATTCAGTATATGGAGTGTAAATGACAGCGCAGGGATTGGGCGGAGGGTGATAGATGACTTACCACGCATCACTCTGATAGCCGCTCTCTGTGAAGAGGAGGGAGACAATGTCAGGAGAGCAGTAAAATGTATGGAAATAATAATGTATCTAAATAGTCAGAACGGCGCGTTACAGGGCGATGATGGAGGCGGCACAAGCCCCGCGGAGAGATAGAAGCCCCATAAATCACCGGCAGCCAAATATTTACACCGTGCGTTTCCCTCAAATGTTACACGCCCAGGGATAGAACCGCTGCGCCGCGGGATCCATAAAACTTCTATTTTTGGCTCCGGCAGAGTCGCTATATTTTACTCTGCGAAGGAAAATCACTGGCGACCTTATACAGATCCGCGTATCGCAGCTCCACGGAACTTTCTGCGACAGGAGGGAAATTCATGAAAACTTTATTCTGTAGCAATATATTTGGGACAATAACTGTCATCACAAGTAATGTCATACAAAATAAATTCAATACCCAATCAATCATACAGGCACCAGACCAGACTAATATAGACCCAAGACCTTACCCCCTGAATGACAGACCCCAGGACACAACCCCAAACTAGACGTAGACCCCCTAAACAAAGACAAACACAACATCAGAAATGCTTAACTAATATAGACCCAAGTAAATACCTAAAGACCTCAGATCTCTTATATAGCACATACCACAGGCAAAATCCCCTAAACTAGCAGACAGCAGATGAGACCCCACAACCAATCCCCTAAATTTACACACACCCCCAGATGAGACCCAAGACCAAAGTATCCAAATTTACAGAGTATACCCAATACCCATTGACTAAAACAGAGTGAAAAAATGAAGCCCCTTAAACTAATAAAGACCCCAGACCAATAATGATAGATAGATATGAGATAGATAGATAGGAGATAGATAGGAGAGATAGAGAGAGATAGAGATAGATAGATATATAGATATGAGATAGATAGATAGATAGATAGATAGATAGATAGATAGGAGATAGATAGATAGATAGATAGATAGATATGAGATAGATAGATAGATATGAGATAGATAGATAGATAGATAGATAGATAGATAGATAGATAGATAGATATGAGATAGATAGATAGATAGACAGATAGATAGATAGGAGATAGATAGATAGATAGATAGATAGATGATAGATAGATAGATAGGAGATAGATAGATAGATAGATAGATAGATAGATAGATAGATAGGAGATAGATAGGTAGATATATAGAAGATCGATATATAGATAGGAGATAGATAGATAGAAAGATAGATACATACATAGATAGATAGAGATAGATAGATATAGATAGATAGATAGATAGATAGATAGATGATAGATAGATAGGAGATAGATAGAGAGATAGATAGGAGATAGATAGATAGATAGATAGATAGATAGATAGATAGATAGATAGATAGATAGAAGATAGATAGATAGATACAGGAGATAGATAGATAGATAGATAGATAGATAGATAGATAGATAGATAGATAGATAGATAGATAGATAGATAGATACAGGAGATAGATATGAGATAGATAGATAGATAGATAGATAGATAGATACAGGAGATAGATAGATAGATAGATAGATAGATAGATAGATAGATAGATAGAAGCTAGTTATATAGATAGGAGAGACATAGATAGATAGATAGATAGATAGATAGATAGATAGATAGATAGATATTCACATAAGTGTTTCATGTCATTGTACTTTGCTGTGGATTCTCTATTTACCTCTTTTCCTTTTCCTCCTTTTGCAGCAGATTACGATCAGTAAGATAATGACAAGCAGGAGCAGGAGACCCCCAAAAGACACAAAGACTGCAATGAGAATGATGGCCGCCCGAGACAGTGATGAGCCGCCCCCTACAAGAGACAAGAATCCCATAAAAGTGTCATGTTCTGGATAACACAGTGTTACATCTGTACAGGATTCTGATGATCTGATTGGTTACAGGTGAAGAGATGTGATTGGAGCTTGTCCCATCTTTGGGTATATTCGAGAACAGACTATTCGGTGTTATACGGTGCAAAAGACGCTTGTGGTCACATGTTCTGTGGGAGGGACATCATAAATGTGGCATATTTACTTACCCTGTCCAGTCCGACGCGGCGCGTTGTCCGACGTGGAATCGAGTTCTGCCGGGATTCACTAAGGTCGTGCGCCCGATATCCAGTAGGTGTCGCTGCTGCACCAAGGTCCGCTGGAGTTCACCTTCTTCCCGGTGCATGTGAGTGCTTGATCTTGCGACACATTTAGTTTTTTAAATTCCGCTGTTTTTCCAAATCCGTCGGGTTGTCCAACAGCGATCCAAAATCCGATCGCGTGCACCAAAATCCCGGCAGAATTCAGCGCAAAATGCAAAATTCAGGAAACCTGACGAAAGTGCGGCCACGGAGCCCTTAGTAAATGAGCCCCAATAATGTGTGAAAAGCGAGGGAGGTCCCTACCCAACACAAAGACATTGGGGCTCATTTACTAAGGGCTCCGCGGCCGCACTTTGGTCGGTTTTTCCATTTTGTGCCGAATTCCGCCAAGATTTTGGCACGCGCGATCGGATTTTGGCGCAATCGCATCGGCTTTCACGTGACAGAAATCGGGGGGGGGGGGCGTGGCCGTCGGACAACCCGACGGATTCGGATAAAACACGGAATTTTAAAAACGATTTGTGTCGCAAGATCAGCACTCACATGCACAAGGAAGAAGCAGGTGAACTCCGGCGGACCTGAGCGCAGCATCGGGCGCACAACCTTAGTGAATGCCGGCAGAACCCGAATCCTCGTCGGAGAACGTGCCACGGGATCACGAAAGGACCGGGTAAGTAAATGAGCCCCATTAGATGATGTGAGGCTCCTAACTAGTTCTCATTGCTGAGACCAGGGTTAGTCCTTCAGACTTAGTAAGAATTGGGTGGTCACCCCAAAGAACATGCAGGACGTTGTCAAGCTTTCTATTCTTAGATAGGAAGATGCTTTGGCCTACACCATCATCACCAGAACGTGCCTCCTCTCCAGCTAGGATAACTACAAGGTCCACACTTACCTGGACTCTGTTCCCTTACTGTTATGTTGACCGTGGATGACTGTGGTTGAGGCAGAGTCTGTACCGTGGCCAAACAGGTCAAGCTCAGATCTGTTTCTGGGTTAATTCGAAAACTGCTTAGTGCCGTCACAAAGTCATTGGCATCGGTGGTATATGAAGTGGAGTAATATATAGTGTCTGCCAGGGTGTTATTTATCTGCCAGGTGATGCTCGGCGCTGGATACCACTGCTCTGCTCGGCACGTCAGGCTGACGGTGGAGTTCGGCGTCACAATGACATTTCCACCTGTGATTTGAACGGAGCCCTTCACTGTAGAGAAGATGAAGGTTGAGTTAGAACCCATGGATGGACCATGGATAGGTATAGAAGATAGGTTACAGTAGGCACACTCTGCCTGGTTCCTGACAAATCATGAACTTTTAATGAAGACACATGGAGCTGGCAACCACAGATGACCCAACTCCCTGTCCCTTGGCTTAGTCATCCACTTACTCTACATGATGTCCAGACCTAGGTGGTACGAGGAGGTAAGTACGATAGTATATAATATACCTACCCTGAACCGACAGATAGGCCTCCTGAAACGAGGCGGAGAAGCTGCTGCACTGGACCGTTCCGGAGTTACTTTTGTTGACGTTGACGATTGTTATCTCCGTGGTAAAGGCCCCGGTGATGGAGTTGGTGCTGTTCTGTGTGACGATGGTGTAACCGGGGCTCACCGTGGTCTCACTAGGGGTAATAGTGACAATGAAGACGTTCTTAAGATACCAGGAGATACTTCTCCATCCGGAAGCCACTGTACACAGGAAGGTGGCATTGGACCCAGTGAGCACGGTAACATTTTGGGGACCATCAAGGATGTTTGCGCATGACCCATAATCTGCAACATGAGACAAAATGACCTTGGAGGGAAACTTTTTTCACAAGGACTTTTAAAATTGTAAGCCTGATATGTCATAAACCTAAAATCTACTTACATCATTTAAACACTAGATGGCACTATAGAGCATTGTATCAGATGAATCTTGCTGAATTTGACTTGCACTCCAAGTGGTCTGGCATGGTATTGCAGGACACCAGATTTTTGGTAGCAGACCTCACCGGAGGGGCATAATAAATGGGAAAGTAATTGTATTAGTCAGAACTGGGTCCTAGTGCTGGAAGGGCCTTAGGTCCCTATGCTAAATATTGAGACAAAGTAAATTTTGTATTACACTCCAGCAAATAGAACTATCTGAAACATGGTGGGCACTGCTGAAGAGAAGGGTCCTGTGCAGTGGAACATCAACATCCATATTAGGAGATATAAGGATATGCAGTTTGGCCTGGTTATATCATGTGCCCTCTATCCAAGCCAGATGTAGCACTTTACTGTATGCTACAGAGCGCCCCCTGGAGGCAGCTGCAGGTAGTTGCTAGGAAAGTGCCTCAACACAACCATCAACTAATAAAGTTTTTCTACTTGACTTCTATTAAATTTTATTGATTTATTTCTGCATTACCAAATGTCAACATTTTTGCAATTTTTTTCCCACTGTCATAAAATTCTCATTTTCCTTGTTTTTCGGTTTTACTTTTTATATTTTTCACTGTCAAAGCTTCAGCATTTAGCACAATGTCAAGCTGTCAAATTTCTATTTCCTGGAGGGACAGGAGGGCGAAGCTCGGAATGATCCTAATATATCAAAGTCCAAAAATAATAAAAGACAGGAAAGCCAATGGTTATTGTATTCTCGGGTCACTTTACTAGGATTCACGGGTAAGATGATGCTTAAAGGGATGGAATTTGGAAGCAATAAAACTAAAATAGTTAAGCAACAACACAAATATGCTTTTTTGTGGCCTTTATGTAAATGTATGTGGCTCCATGGTAACACACAACAAACTAGAAGAAAATGTGTTTAAGAAATAGTAAGCAGCTACTGCCTATGTGTAAGACTATAAGTACTACAATACTTCCCCCCTATATGTAAGAATATAACTACTATAATACTGCCCCCTATTGTACAGAAATATTTTTTTTTTAAAAAAACAACAAAAACAAACACTACTATAATACTGCCCCTAGTACAAGAATATAAATACTATAATACTGCCCCTATGTACAAGAATATAACTACTATAATATGCCCCCCTATGTACAAGAATATAACTCTATAATACTACCCCCATGTACAAGATATAACTACTATAATACTGCCCCCTATGTACAAGAATTATACTATAATACTGCCCCTATGTAAAAGAATAACTACTAATATGCCCCCTATGTACAGGAATATAACTACTATAATACTGCCCCCTATGTACAGGAAAATAACTACTATAATACTGCCCCCAAGGTACAGAAATATAACTACTATAATACTGCCCCCTATGTACAAGAATATAACTACTATAATACTGCCCCCTATGTACAAGAATATAACTACTATAATACTGCCCCCTATGTACAAGAATATAACTACTATAATACTGCCCCCTATGTACAAGAATATAACTACTTAATACTGCCCCTATGTACAGGAATATAACTACTATAATACTGCCCCCATGTACAAGAATATACTACTATAATACTGCCCCCTATGTACAAGAATATACTACATAATACTGCCCCCTATGTACAAGAATATCTACTATAATACTGCCCCCTATGTACAAAGATATAACTACTATAATACTGCCCCTATGTACAAGATATAACTACTATAATACTGCACTGCCCTATGTACATATATAAACTACTATAATACTGCCCCCTATGTACAAAATATAACTACTATAATACTGCCCCCTATGTACAAGAATATAACTACTACTATAATACTGCCCCCTATGTACAAGAATATAACTACTATAATACTGCCCCCTATGTACAAATATATCTATAATACTATAATACTGCCCCCTATGTACAAGAATATAACTACTATAATACTGCCCCCTATGTACAAGAATATAACTACTATAATACTGCCCCATATGTACAAAAATATAGCTGCAATAATGCTGCTCCCTATGTAAAAGAATATTTATTTAAAAATATAATTGGAATAATTAATCTATAATCTGTGTTACCTTGTGTCAGGCACAGAATAATACTCCATATCAGGAGTGTCCTGTATCCATCCATTAGTTTCACTACGTTCTCTCCTGGAAGTAGATTAAGAGGATAGTAATTTTCTATACACTGTATACGCATTAAATTGATGAAATTAATTTCTACAAAGAAAAATATGAGTAATCAAATTTACTATAATTGTGTCAAATTGTGTAATACATCTGTAAAACCATACGAATCACAGGTACTGGTTCTAGAAAAAAAATGTATAACACTTTTTGAATGTACAGATCCTCTATTATCAGGGCCGGCGTTAAGTGGTGGCCAATCGGGCATTTGCCCAGGGCCCCCTGTCCTAATGGGGCCCCTTCATTCAAAGTAACATAACAAACTCAGCTTTGCTTTTCTAGAACAAAGAGCTGGGTCTTCTGCTATGTCTGTACCTATCACAAAGCCTGGAGGCAATGACCTTCCCAAGATCACAGCCCTGAAACTGGGCCGATATCCAAGGTTTTGCGGCACGGAATAGAGGAGTTCAGAATAATTGGTCATCTCCAGTTAAAATTACAAAGGTTATACAGATGGTGGAGGGCGATAGCGGGCAGCGTCTGTACGGGATGTGGATGTACTGATAATGAGGGGCAGCCGGGAGGAGGCACTAAACCCTTCACTTCTGCTTAGTCTCTAGAACTACTTAAAGGGGCGCTCTATTAAGAAAATACTGTTATCTGTCCCAATCATGTCACTCTGCGGTGATGATGCTGCCAGAAAAATACTATCGCAGCCAGAAGCAGACGCCATGAACGTAGGGGCTCTGCTGCCCACTAACACATCATCATGATACCGATAATCAATCACACATAACAAAAACAAATTTTAAGCTTAGTCTTCCCTGAAAGACAACCCCCAAGTTTAGAAACTTTGCCCCATTTGAGGGACAGTACTGAGTAATGTGGGGCTATTAGAAGCGATGATCTGCCATGTATCTGTGATTGATTGCTATTGTTTTGCAGCAAACCAGAAAGTGAGATCACGTCAATATATACACAGAAACCTGGTGTTATGGAAACTATTACAATCCAGGGTAACACGTGTTTGGCCAGGTCATACAGTAGACTGTATTATCATCGGTGATATACTATGACCTACTCTACATTGAGTATCGAAATGACTTCCCAATGAGCAGTGAAGTATATTAGTGATAGCAGGCGCCAGGGTGACGTGGAGTATTGATTCACCTACAAGTCACCTACTCACTGGATTCTCACACCCTTTTAGGCAGAATACCGAAATGTGTGTGACCTCTGCATCACTGGTCAGCCAAGCCAAAGCAGAGATGAGCCACCACCTCTATGCAGGTTGTAGCTTCAATGGGTCTTCCATATCCAACATAATATCAACCAACATATTCTAGAGAAGCTCCACCCTTAACTTAGGCCCCATACACACAACACTTCCATGGTCCCCACTCAAACTTAGTCACTCTACCTATGAGGAACATCAAAGGATAGCTTTGACAGCTTTGAGCATTCATGTTTTATGTGGATGACCATAAACTTGGTCATGACTTCACAGAGGACGCCTGCTCTAGATGGGTGAATGACCATAAACTCGGTAGTGACTTCACAGAGGGCACCCGCTCTAGATGGGGGGATGATCATAAACTTGGTCATGACTTCACAGAGGACACCTGCTCTAGATGGGTGGATGACCATAAACTCGGTAGTGACTTCACAGAGGGCACCCGCTCTAGATGGGTGGATGATCATAAACTTGGTCATGACTTCATAGATGATGCCTGCTCTAGATGGGTGGATGACCATAAACTTGGTCATGACTTCACAGAGGACACCGCTCTAGATGGGTGGATGACCATAAACTTGGTCATGACTTCACAGAGGACGCCTGCTCTAGATAGGTGGATGACCATAAACTTGGTCATGACTTCACAGAGGACACCTTTTCTCGATAGGTAGATGACCATAAACTTGGTCATGACTTCACAGAGGACACCTGTTCTAGATGGGTGGATGACCATAAACTTGGTCATGACTGCACAGAGGACACCGCTCTAGATGGGTGGATGTCCATAAACTTGGTCATGACTTCATAGAGGACGCCTGCTCTAGATAGGTGGATGACCATAAACTTGGTCATGACTGCACAGAGGACACCGCTCTAGATGGGTGGATGTCCATAAACTTGGTCATAACTTCACAGAGGACGCCTGCTCTAGATGGGTGGATGACCATAAACTCAGTAGTGACTTCACAGAGGACACCTAGAAGAACCAGGAGAACAGGGAAGATATCAGAAATGATGGACATGGGCATGTGAACTGTATGTTGAAGAATAGCAGGACACCAGGTATTACAACCCTAAAGGCTAGACAGGGTAGAGGGAAGTTGGACAGAGAGACCCTGAAGATGGACGTTTTGAGTAGGTTCTTCAGGCAATTGCCTCTCCAAGAAGAAACCTTAAAGAACGTGGACATCACAATTACATTTTCTGCAGTCAGCAGGCCTGTATAGCAGACGCAATGGTGTTTCTTGCCCTTGAGCTCTGCTACATAATGAAGAATTAAAAATTTACGAGCCCCTGTCACCACAACAAGAAAAATCCTCATGTTCCCTGGTGTTGTAGAAGTATTAGATGAAGTCAGAAATGCTCAGTTTGGGTCTTTGACTCTGCATCATTTCTAAAAATATCCAGTCTTTCTTTATTACTGCAGAGTTGAAGGGTCCATCATGTAAGGACCTGAAGAAATGCAGCTCCCGTTCCCCTCTCGCAGCATCCCCTATCTCTCACACGTCTTAAGGTGGGATGACTGCTGCTGCTTACCCCATCATGCTCTTCATAGAGATAGTCAGTTCTTTATTTTGGGGAGCCGGAGAGCTGCAGCTCCCTATTCTCTCTCACAGCACCCCTACACAGAATAAAGTGGGGAGATGCCATCTAACCCCCAGCCCTGTTAGAAGCAACAGAGATCAGCTCCCCATCCCCTCTCACAGCATTGTACACACAGCATAGAGTGCGAAGATGCCGGCTACATCTCCTCACCAACTCTTTACAGTCCCTTCTTGGTATGGAGTATCAGAGCTGCAGCTCCCCATCCCCTCTCACAGTATGTAACACACAGCAATGAGCTGCTTGTGTAATCCATGGACAAGAGTTCTCCAGGGGTAGATATTTTTGTAGCAGTTTTTTTCTAATTGAGAAACAATTCACATACAAACAAATTAATAAAGTAAACCAGACAATCCCTTTAAAAACTTTTGTTTTCTTCTTCACATAACCAGATTGTGTATAGAAATTATAAATTGGTGGTGAGGTAAGAGGAACCGTCTGTAAGAGAAACCAAAAGGTCTATCACTTTTGCGGTGAAGGGAAAATATTGTTACTGTGTATTGACAATTACTACAAATTAACCTCTCAGATTCCGTGGTCAAGTTTAAAGGGCATCTACCACCAACATGAAAGACTGTATGCAAATGAGCCTGAGGGGCTCCAGGCTTCATAGGTGTTAAACGAGCAATGGAGCCCCTCAGGCTCATTTGCATACCGTCTTTCATCTTGGTGGTAGATGTTCTTTAAACGAACACAGTGGGGCTCATTTACTTACCCGGTCCTGTCGCGATCCAGCGGCGCGTTCTCCGACGAGGATTCGGGTTCTGCTGGGATTCACTAAGGTCGTGCGCCCGATGTCCACCGGATGTCGCTGTTGCGCCGAGATCCTTCGGAGGTCACCAACCTATTCCCGGTATATGTGAGTGATTGATTTTGCGACACAATTCGTTTTTTAAATTCCGCGTTTTTTCCGTATCCGTCGGGTTTTTCCGTTGGCCACACCCCTGATTTCTGTCGCGTGAAAGCCATTGCCGATGCGCCACAATCTGATCGTGTGCGCCGAAATCCTGGGGTAATTTGGCACAAATCGGAAAAATACAGGAAACCCAACGAAAATGCGCGATTCGGACCCTTAGCAAATGACCCCCAGTGACACATTTTTAACAATTGAACAAATTGTTAGACTTTACCTTTGATGTATAGTATCCCAAACAAGAGAATGTTGTAGGGTGTGCCAAACTAGGCAGTTCCCTAGGGACAGACTAAAATTATCATAGACACTTTCACTGCCCTAGATCATCAAGATGTATACAATTAACTCATTCACTGCCTCATTCACTGGCAGGTATAATCATTAACCCCATCACTGCCTGGTTATTACTTGACAGGTGTTGTGTATAAAGATTCAGATAAAGAAATTCACAAGTATACGAGTACATGACAGCATTTTCTGTAGTCATTACTGTCTGTATACAATGGTAGAAGGAATATATATATATATATATATAAGGGATATGAAGGTCAAAGGAGACGAGACTGGAAAAAAAAAGTGGGATTATGTCGCCACCTGGTGATAAAGCGGAAAATAGTGACAACAAGTTCATTCTTTTTTGCCTTTAAAGATTTCAATTGCATTAAATTTGTGTATTTTAAAAAAGTTTTGAAAGTGGCGAAAATACTGAAGCTCAAGGTATTTTTGGTTCACAATGTATGAAAACAAATGGTAGATTTCCTTTAAATTGTCCCTGATTGGACTTTGTGGGGTAACCCCTCCTTGCCCCTTAAATTATCAAAGTGGAGGGTCCCTGCCCAGACTGAGATCATTCCTAAGTGATCAGTGTAGGAACATAGTACCAGCTTGTAACCCCTCCCAGTTGTCAATTTAGTCAAAAATTACTAGGAAGAATAAGAGAAGAATAGAAGAATGCAAAATCATAAGAAAAGATCATGGATAGTTGTTAGTTTTCAGAGAATACAAATATTTACTCAACCAGACAAATCACGAAAGGTAATAATAATAACAATTCCTTGATTTATATAGCGCACACAGATTCCGCAGCGCTGCACAGAGCTTGCCAAATCAGTCCCTGTCCCCAATGGGGCTCACAATCTAATCAACCTACCAGCAAGTTTTGGAGTGTGGGAGGAAACCGGAGGAAATCCACGCAAACACGAGAGAACATACAAACTCTTTGCAAAGAGTGACCTGGGTGGGACTTGAACCCAGGTCCCCAGCACTGCAAGGCTGTAGTGCTAACCACTGAGCCACAGTGCTGCCATTGAATTATTATTAAAAGATTATATCAAAACTGGCGCCAATACAGCAGAAAACTCAAGGTTTAGTCCACTAGCTTAGTCCGAAATGGCTGATAACATAGAACAATAGATTCTTCTCCATAGAATATACTATAAAATGAACATCTAGGATACTGAATCTAGTAGGGGTCATGTGACCCGTATTCGTAATGTGGTCTATATATATTTTTATTGCCCGCAATAAACCTGAAGGGTTTTGTCAGGATCAGACTGTTTGATTTTATTGATCTCATAACTTCCTCAGTGACATTTACTGCCGGCCACAAGCTACGACGCGCGGCCAATATCCTCAGGTATGAAATAACGGAACTGGCTGGACGTCGCAGGATGGATGAAGCCGAGGGGAAGAATGGGAGAACATGGGGGGCAGGGGAATGTCCATCACAATTTACTTTCTTCCCTTTCCTCTATCACACGGAGCGGCTCTCGTTACAGTGTTTCCTATATAATGGTAACGACTCTAGAAGTTGTTTTCAGGAAGTAGAATATTCAATAATGGAGAGAAATATTTACTACCTTCATATCAGGAGAACGTGGAGTCATACAAGGGCTTGTCAGGAATGTACAGGAAGATTATATAAGGCTCAATCAGATAATTTAGTTTAGAAAATCTCATGGACGCACATCCTGCTAATACGGAATTCTAAATTCCATGCCCGGAGCAGTTATAAATGGCGTCTCCTGCTCCGGAGGACCGGACCTGCATTACACATACAACACATTCATGTGAATGGACATTGTGCAGTAATCTTTCCATACATTTCTTGGTCTTCTAATCACCTTCCTGGTATTGGACAGCACAAGAGTAAATATTTGCTATTCTTGGATGTCTAGAGGGATTTCGGTTGCCCTATGGAAGGGTGGGGGGGGGGCATCCTTAGTGGTTTAGGATTGTATAGAGGCTAATATTGGCGGTAAACTTGATTAACTGGGATATTCAAGGCAATCATGTTAACATCCTTCATAGATCCAATTATTGTATTATTATCCCTTGTGGTCTAGGGTGGTAAAGCAGATAATGGTTACAACCTTGGTGGTTTAAGGGTAATGAAGAAATAAAGTAAATCATTCACTTAAGAGAAAAACCTCTTTGGTGGTCCAGGATAATGTAGTTTATTGTAGTAGCCCTGGTGGTGTAGTGCAATCACAAGGTCAATGCTAGCACTCCTAGTGCTCTCGTTTAGACCGAGTTTACTGCCGAGATATTTGGTGGCCCACAGACGTTAGGAGCTTAATGCTCACCTGCCTGGTAGTCTGGTGCTTTGAAGGTTTTAAATTAGCATCCCTGGTGGTCTATATCAACCTAGTGATTGATATTATATCCCTGGTGGTCTACAGTAGTTAAGACGCTAATTCCAACATCCCTGTTGGTCTTGGACAGCAAAGAGAGTCTTTGCCTAGAGAAATTAAGATGTTGTCCGGGGTCCTGGGTGGGACAGAGGTTTAGTTAAACCTAAAACAGTTAAGAGGTTAATGCAACAATCCCTACTGTTATACTAATATCCCTGGTGGTCTATAACTGTAAAAAGGTTAATGATAATATCCCTGGTGGTCTAGGGCATTATAGAGGCATATTCTAACATGCTTAGAGGAGTCAAGAAGTCAACACTGTTGTTGGTTCTGGGGGATGATGGGATTTATGCTAATATCCCTGGTGGTCTAGAGGAGTTTAGAGGAGAAATGTTTGCTGGGGAGAACAGTATACAGAATACTATAAACATTCCTGGTGGTCTAGTGTGATGCAGAGTTTTACAGTAACATCCATTGTGGTCAAGGGGATGATGACATTTCTGTTAATTTCCCAATTGGGCTATTGGGATGAGGAGGTTTCTGTTTATATCCCTGGTGATCCAGAGGATTATGAAGTTTATGTTAATATCCCTGGTGGCCTAGGGGGTGGAAGATTTTTTATGCTTACCTCCTTGTGGTCTAGACTCGTATTTATTTGATAAGATGAACATCCCTGTGTGATTTTCTAGTTTTACTAGTAAACTTTTTCTCTGATAATCCAGAATATTTGATTATCCGACCTCTACCTGGTCTGGATTAACGGAATTTTACCTTATAAATTTTTTTACAAATTAAACCAGCAATAAAATTATAACATTCGCTGGTGTTTTTATTTCCTATATTGATTTTACAGAATGTTAAAAAAAAATCCATTAAAAGATATAAAATCACATAAAAAACTACTTAAAAAAAAGTAAAATAAACTACAGATTATTATGTTATAGTCCTTCCGCATGTGACTTCTTTATTACCTTATGCTCCGGAATATTCTCTTTCCATATAGAGGATGTGTCCTACTATCCATATACGTGAGGCCTCAGGGATCGGGCCGCCCTCTCACGCCGTGCTCGGGTCCGGACGCTTCATTCGCGGACACATTGGTCCAGACGGGTCATTAATCCCCGAGCGACTCTGGATAATGAGCAGCAGAGATCCTGAATGTCAAGTTTGCTGTGAGACGGGCTGTGTCCCTGACTAATGGTTCTGGCGGTTTCGCTGATAAGACTGGGGTAGAGTCCACGTATCTGCGCGCAGTAATCATTAACCACAGGCCACATATAATTAGCAGGGCCCTCCGATAACATCCCACACCTCTCCCAGGCCTGAGGCCTACACACAATGCCGGGAGAGGCTCGTCTCACGCACCATGAATACCACAAGTTCTGGGTCAGGACTGGACGACTGACACTTGTGATATGAAATTTATCAACTTTAGTTACATATAGATTATTAGGAGATTTTATTTGAAATTTAACAATAAACTTTATTTAAAAGATCGCAGAGAGACAGATTGTGCTACAGTAGAATAAAGATAACCTGGTCCCGGCCTGAAGAAGTTCTCACATCACACAATAAAAAAGAAAAAGTAACAAAACCAAGAAAAACAACACAAAGCCCCTGTCCATGGGGCGCATCTCCCACCCCGTTGTCCACAGGCGCATCTCCCACCCCGTTGTCCACAGGCGCATCTCCTACCCCGTTGTCCACAGGCGCATCTCCCACCCTGGGGTCCACATATCGGGTCCACAGGCGCATCTCCCACCCCTGGGTCCACAGGCGCATCTCCCACCCCGGGGTCCACAGGCGAATCTGCAACACCCTCGCCGATGCAAGGCGAGGGAGTGTTTGCGAATACGCCCCACCTGCATGTAACCACATTACACTACATGGTCCTTATAGGACATAGGGGACATTGCAGTGGTTAATCCTGCCTGGCAAGGCAGAAGTTAATCTGTGTATGATGTAAGATTCTATTATCCAATGATCTGTGTTACATCCTGTCCTCTGTAAGCTGAGATGTAATTGGAGGAGCAGCCACCACCTGACCAGGGACGTTACAAGACCCTGTCAGGAAACTTCCAGAACTAGAGAAGTCTCTCCCAGGAGGGAGAAGAGACCAGTTCCAGTCAGACCCTCTGTCCGCTATAGCAGCCTCTCCCTCATCATTTCTTGCCAACACCACCCTACTGGAGACCTGCCAGGCTGTAGGACAGCCCTCCGGTTCCCCATACCAAGCACCGTGACACAAGCGTGCTTAGGCTGCAACCGCCAGCCACTCAGGTACTGCGGGCCCCGGCTGACTCCAGGCCCCGAGAAAAGGCTAGGCCCCGGTGGGGGATGTTGCACATCTCCTACCCCGTTGTCCACAGGCGCATCTCCCACCCCGGAGTCCACAGGCGCATCTCCCACCCCGGGGTCCACAGGCGCATCTCTCACCTCTGGGTCCACAGGCGCATCTCCCACCTCGGGGTCCACAGGCGCATCTCCCATCCCAGGGTCCACAGGCGCATCTCCCACCCCAGAATCCACAGGCGCATCTCCCACCCCGGTGTCCACAGGCGCATCTCTCACCCCAGGGTCCACAGACGCATCGCCCACCCCGGGGTCCCCAAGCGCATCTCCCTCCCCTGGGTCCCCAAGTGCATCGCCCACCCCAGGGTCCACAGTCGAATCGCCCACGCTGGGGTCCACAGGCGCATCTCCCACCCCAGAGTCCACAGGCACATCTCCCACCCCGGGGTCCCCAAGCGCATCTCCCACCCCGGGGTCCCCAAGCACATCGCCCACCCCAGGGTCCACAGGCGCATCTCCCACCCCAGGGTCCACAGGTGCATCTCCCACCCCAGGGTCCACAGGCGCATCTCCCACCCCAGGGTCCACAGGCGCATCTCCCACCCCAGGGTCCACAGGCGCATCTCGTGCAATGGATTCAATCAGGAAGTCAGGGTTATATAAGGGCCGTATAACTAGGGAAGACGTCCGGTAACAGCCGTCCCACAGCGCATGCTACTTCCCGTTTCCTGTGGATAAATTGCCAATTTTTTAAAGGGGAGGAGCGTTAGTCACCTTGATCCAGTCATGGACAGTCGGGAATAGGAAGACTCCAGATCCACCAGCAGGAGGCATGCATTGGGGGCAGCTGGGACCGCCACTTACGTACCTGGACCTAAAACACTTTACAACCAGACAGGACCATATTTTAGCAGTTATTGATCATTTTTTATTGTGCTACAATTAATGGTGTTATAATTAACCCCTTGCCACACCAGGACGTTCTCCAGCGTCATGGTAGCGGATGTATGAGAGCACTGTTAAAGGGGTTCTGCATCCATAAACAAGTTTGCCCATATCCACAGGATAGGAGCTAATCTGCTTATCGGTGGGGGTCTCAGAGGTGGGAACCCCATGGATCACTAGAACAGGAGACCATTGTACCCCCGTCGTAGCCAGAGATGAAGAGAGCAGCCGGTCAAGCACATGTCGGACGCTGTATACATCACTGTGGTGCTTACTGAGATTGGCAAGTACAGCGCTCGGCAATCTCTGGGAGAAGACGAGGATCCATTGCCGTGACGGCCAGGAGTCTCTGTGAGAATACCAGACCTTGTAACTCGGCATGTGCAAAGTGTGCAGGACTATCTCCTCTCCAGGGGCTATGTGTATTACTAATTGTCTGGGTCATTACAATAATTCACTGCTCTAGGGCTTTATAATTATCACATATTTATTGTCATTATTATAATTTATTGTTATGATTATTATGAAGGTGATATAGAATGAATAAACACAGAGGAGTTTCTTCTACTCAATCTGTCTACCCAATAGTGTAAGAGTTCACTACTTATTTATTGTTGGGTTTCATTGAAGTTGAATAAATCCATAATGCACTGAGCTCCACCTAGTGGTGTAACGGAGAATAGATTGCTGACTCTCTTAAAGGAAATTTACCTTTTTAGTAGTTCCAGAGGTAGATTTCCTTTAAAGGAAATCTACAATCAAAATCCATTATGATAAACCAGGGACATTACTCATAGATCCAGGCACCGGTGGGAATCTTCTTATATGTGTTATCCATGGCCTCCTTCCTTCTAAAATCAACTTTTAAAATCATGCTAATGAGCCTTGCTACCCTTGCCCCTCTGTACTCTGGCTTTACAGGCTGTTGCACTATCTCACCCACCAGTAGGGGGAGGGGGTAGCAGCCTGTAATGACAGATAACAGAGGGGTCAGGGTAGCCCCTTGGGCTTATTAGGATAATTTTTAAAGTTAATTTTAGAAGGAAGGAGGCCAAGGATAACAAATACTGAGATTACATCTGGATGCCCCATTTACTAGTTACAGGGAGCAGTAATGTGGGGCAGGGGATATTCGCAGTGTTGCCCCGGGTCGGGTCCATTCATAAAATGACAAAATATATAATCGTATTTGCCAAATTCTTGAGTGATGAAGATGAATTTGCCATCAAACCCAGTCCATGGTGTGAATCAGGTTGAGTCCCTACGTCATCAGCGTCATCTTTTAGTGGATCCAGGTAAAATGTCGGGGAGATCTCCATTTTCTATTAGAACCTTCTGGACATTTGGTGGATTGACATGTGGCAATGACAGTGCTGTCCCCCTATATCCATGAATTTTCCCAGCAATTATAAAAATTATCCTGTGTTAAGGGTGAGGACTGGCCGTTGTAAGACAATTTAGTTTAATCCTTCTAGTAGAATAAGACTAGTCATTGGGGCTCATTTACTAAGGGTCCGAATGCTCCCGAACATTTCCGTTTTGCGCTGAATTGCCCCAGGATTTTGGCGCACGCGATTAGATTGTGGCGCATCGGCGTCGGCTTTCACGGGACAGAAATCAGGGGGCGTGGCAGTCCGACAACCCGACGTATTCGAAAAAAACTGCGGAATTTAAAAAACTATTTGTGTCGCAAGATCAAGCACTCACATGCACCAGGAAGAAGAGATGAACTTTTTTTTTAAAGCCCTGCCCAGCCCAGTTCCTAATTTTTGGGAACTCTTGGACAACCCTTTAAAGAAGGTACCCCTAGACTGGGGGCTGACATTATTAGTTATAAAAGGGTTAAATATTTGGATACTATTACACTTTAATAGGATTGGTGATCTGTGCCTTTAAGAAATGCTCTAACCCCTCCCCTGTTGCTTACCTCATGACGTCCTCCTCTCTTACTGGACATGGGGTTTATGTGGTTGATCACTCATTTTCTCTCCCTCTTTGAGGCGACACTCAAGCTGTCCCTCCCTCCCTATCTTAATGAGATCTTATGTTTTTTGCAATTTTCTTCCTTTGTATTTTATAGATAATTTAAACCCACAGCAGGCAGAAAGGTAGAAGATTTGAGACAGTGGTTGCTCGGATGGCTGGCTTGCCAGCTGGGGGTCCAGCTGAGCATACACCTTCCAGAGCTCAAAATGTGTGATTCTATCCCATGTGCTTGATTTTTGGATATTAAATGTTAATATATAAAATAAATAAAGTTGTGACCCAAGGCTGGAAGTTTCTTATACTGTTAAAGTTCACTGATATTTGTGTTACATGTAATTTATTAAAATGCCCTTATAGGGGGTTACATAAGGTGTTCTGTTGCCCTCCAGTCTAAATGTAAAAGAGAGATGACCAGTACTGCAGAGATGGTAGTCAAGCATGAGCAGCGCCAAATCCAGCCCAACCAAGTCAAGCTTCAGAACCAGATGTTTTTAGGTCCATCCTCAGTTCCAACAAGCCGCCTCCATGTCCTGCTGGTCAGTTCTACCTCAATCCTCAATCCTGTGCATCACATCTGTAGCCCCATGTAAAACTACAAACAAATTACATGTCACAAAGTCCACTACATCAATATTTGCTTAAAACCCTATAAAAAATTAATATAAAACAGACATATGTGAGAATTGGTCTCCATTTCTCAGTTTTCCATATACATTTCTGTTTAGTATTATTAACTTCTCATAATGTGCAAGAAGCATAGAATTTTTATTGAGGTATTTATTTCCCTTAACACCGGATTACACTTCTATGACCTCTGCTAAGTCTTGTATTCAGTGTTCAGCTGCCTACACACGGCAGCTAAGTATCCATGGTCAATGCCAGAAGGCAGCGATAAAGCCTCCGTATTTAATAGAGCATGAAGATGGAGTCATAGAAGTATCCCAGCTGGACAGGACACGCTCCACAATCAGGCTTATATCAAAGGAATTACAGAGATGGATTTCATCTTGGTTCATTGTTTTGACCTTTTATTCTTCTCTGGGGTTTAGGATCCGGCATGAAATCTGATGATGAACTGAATATTGTGATTTTTTTTTTTCAGTTTCCCAGGAAATTCCATCCACAAGCTTTGTCCGTCCTTTTGGTAAAAAAAAACAAACACCAATTCATATAAGGAACATTGGTTAGTGCTATTGATAAAGGGAATGTTGAATATTATTCCTTGAGGACACACTGCAATGGTGCAGTCATATTATTGCTACCGCCTGCGCAAAGTCACAGGTCATAGGCCAGAATAGGCCTTTGACCATTGATTGGTGTGACCTGTTGGACATGATTATTATGCTACACATAGACTCTCAACAGGACCCAGGAGGAAGGTGCCTGCAGCGGAGAGGTGAGTATTTATTTTTTTGGCTACTGTTGGAATACTTTGACTATTTTGGCTACTGTGGAGGCAGGTTCTTTGAATGTTGGCTAATGTGGAGGTGATGTTACTATATAGCAGTGATGGCTAACCTATGGCACTGGTGCCAGATGTGGCACTCAGAGCCCTTCCTGTGGGCACTCAGGCCATCACCAGAGATGATTCCAGGTATCTTCCTGCAGTCCCAGACAGCCCAGGACTTGCTGTGCACAGAGCTATTTTAAAGTGACAGCTGTGCCTGGGACTATTTTCTGCTTTGTTGGTGTCCTCAGGGGCTGGCATCAATGACAACTGTGACAGAGAAGGGAGTATACATCACAAATTACATTTCTGTGTTGGCACTTTGCGATAAATAAGCGGGTCTTTGTCGTAGTTTGGGCACTCGGCCTCTAAAAGGTTTGCCATCACTGCTATATAGACTACTGTGTGGGCACTGTTGCTTTATTTGCTATTGTGGGGCACTGTGACTAGTTTATACTGTGTAGATCCTGTTACTATAGCGCCTACTGAGGGGATACTGTTACTATAGTGGCTACTGTGGGGGCACTTTGACTATACTGGTAAAATGGGCGGGCACTGTGACTATATTGGCTACTATGGGGGCACTTTGGCTATATTGGTTATTGTCGGGGTACTGTTAATTTATTGGCTACTGTGGGACACTGTGACTGTTTGCTACTATGGGGCCCTGTTACTAGATTGGCTATTGTTGGGCCTCTTTGACTATTTGCCCCCATAATAGAGACCTACGATAATGAATAATAATAAATTATGATAATAAATATTAATGCTATATAATTTGATCATGTATAATGTGGCAAATTCTGCAATAGCCATAATTTTTGATTATGTGGGTTAATTTATGGGGTAAAATATATAAATTATAGAAGAGAAATTTATTATGGGAAGAAAATATATAACTGTTTAATATGTTGGTCTCTTTTTATATAATTTTTTGAATAATTATGTAGGGGGGAGTTGTGTTGTGCAGAGTATATGTTATTTAGGAGCACAGTGTTGTTATAGATGTTGGGTAGCTTACTCCGGAGAGAGTGACATATTTTTTGTTGCACGTGACCACATATGAAGTTGAATACAGCAGTGATAATCCAGGACACATCATCATGGCCATGAGAAGTCACCGTGAAGTTCTGTACTGAAAGGGGAAGATCTTCACTTGTAAGATACTACATGTCACTTCTACCGTAGTCACAATGGTAGACTGTAGTGTGAGCAATACGATAGTGGGGGTAGGCCTAATTTGCTGGTCTGTAGCCCCAAAATTCGTTATGGCAGCCCGGTCTGCAGATGTTGAGGTGCATTGCTACAATGTAGGAGGATCACTATCATTGGTGGATGAGAAGCAATGACTTGGGAAGACCTGAATGAATTTCTTAACATGTCAAGGAGCATTACTTTAGTTTGAACATAATTATTTTTGGACAAGGGACAATGGGGCACATTTACTTACCCAGTCCATTCGCGTTCCAGCGGCGGCTTCTCTGTCGAGCGTTCGGGTCTACCAGCGATTCATGAAGGTCCTGCGCCCGATGTCCACCAGGTGGCGCTGCTGCGCCGAAGTCCGCCGAGGTGCCCCGGAGTTCATCGTCTTCATCGTGGTGCATGTGAGTATGGCCCGTGCGACCAATTTTTTTTTTTAAATGCGGCGGTTTTTCCGAATCCGTCGGGTTACCGCTCGGCCACGCCCCACGATTTCCGTTGTGTGCATGCCAGCGCCGATGCTCCACAATCCGATCTCGTGCGCCAAAATCCCGGGGCAATTCAGGGAAAATCTGCGCAAATCGGAAATATTCGGGTAACACGTCGGGAAAACGCAAATCGGGCCCTTAGTAAATGACCCCCAATATCTTCTGAGGACTACAACGATCATTTTAAGAAACCAAGTGGGTTTCCAGAGGAAAAATAGAATAATCATTGTAGAGGTCCAAAAAGTCCAAAGTAGGAGTCTTAGTATGAGAAGGAATATTTGGTAGGAAACCAAATCCCTATAGACTAAACGAAGAACCAAAGTTGACACGTAAATCAAGGTCATCATCTCGGATCATCAACCTTTCAGGTGCAACTTTCTATCAGATGACCACATCCGAGAGTTTAGAAGCTTCTCTTAAGAAGACCAGGATGATGCTTTGAAAACGGTTTGATGTTCCTCAGAGTCTTGTCACATGGTCCTTGTGAGATGCCCGTAGTAATTTTACAGTACAGCTAGGACCAGGTTTCCACAGTGAAGGTCCTCTGCAGATGTTCAACAATATCTTAAAAGAAGCGTTGGGTCCTCCAAGGAGGTCCATGAGGAGTAAGTTAGGAGGACATGGAACATGGACTATGATGAGGACTATGATATCTGCTCCACCATAGTTAAACCCTTCCACCACGATTTTTTTGGTTTTATGATAAGAACCACAGGACAATAATATATAAAAAAATATCATGATTTTATTTATGTAGAAGACGCTCATCTGTAGAGACAATATATCACCAGTATGTCCGGCCTGGCTCCAGAGGGGCCGTCAGTGCATTTACCCATAATTCCCGTTTCCGTATGTGTGCCCAGATCCTATTACAAAAAAAGTATCTCCAATATATTTTTGGAGTGTGGGTGTAGTGTGGGTGCATAAGAGTCACTCTGCGTATAGTAATGTATAATACTCTCAAGTGTTAAAAGGGCTTTTCCAGCTTCATGACATTGAACATCTATCCTTGTGCTGGGGCAGCTGGGCCAATAATTGTAGATCGACGGGAGTCAGACACACAGGACCCCCTTATATCAACTACATGTGGTGTCTGAATAGCCATAAAGAAACCAGGAAAAACAGCTCCATTCTATGTGTAGTGGCTAAGATGTGTTACTGCGGCTCAGCTCCTATTCATTCCTGAGTGTTATGCCTCCGCAGATTTTAGGTGTCTTTAAGATAGAAATGCTCTTTAAGTGTAAATATAATACATAGCAAATAATATATTTTTTGTTCACAATATGTAATGATATGTAATGGCCTAATACCGTATTTTTCGGACTATAAGGCGCATCAAAAATCCTTTGATTTTCTTAGAAATCAAATGTGCGCCTTATAGTCCAGTGCGCCTTATATATGAACCGTACTTACAGACAACAGCTGCCTTTAACTGTGCACAGGTCTGTCACTTGCTGGTCATTCATCCTTATAATCAGGTGCGCCTTATAATCTGATGCGCTTTATATATGAACCTAAACCTTATAGCAGACATTTATTGATGGTGCGCCTTATAGTCCAGTGCGCCTTATATATAAACCGTACTTACAGACAACAGCTGCCTTGAACTGTGCACAGGTCTGCCACCTGCTGGTCATTCATCCTTACAATCAGGTGCGCCTTATAATCTGGTGTATCTTATATATGAACCTAAATGTTTTAGCAGGCATTTATTGATGGTGCGCCTTATAATCCGGTGCGCCTTATAGTCTGAAAACTAAGGTAAATGTCACAGCTGAACACTTTATTAACCAACACTGTACCGAATACACTTCAAGTGATTGGCCCTGTGCTCCTGATTGTTATGATGTTTGTTTTATCAAAATCCGTCTTGCCGTTCACAAGATATGACCTCTGGAAGTTTCAGTGAATTAGTGTAATATACTCAAGGGGGAGGCGACCTTTTATTTTCTCTAGGGCGGGTGACTCTGCATGCTGTACCGCCCCCTTGGCTAACAAGAGGTGATTCTAGTTTGAACTTCCGACGGCTCTATCTTGTGAACAGATTTTTCGATTTTTAAGTAACAGACACCAAATCGATCAGGAGCACAGCGACAATCAAGTCAATTAGGATTTTTTAACCCTTTTGTGTAGAGCAGGGGGATCAAAAGTCAAGTACAAATAAGGAAAAATACACATATCCCCCATGTACTGTATCAAGATTTCCTGGTAAAAAAAAAACAACACGTTTCAATAACTTAAATTATTAAAAAATTCTAAGAAAAAAATATTTAAAAACTTAAAAGTGTATGTTTTTAACTTTTTTTTTTTACCTTTTACCCATTAGTATAACTAGAAATAATACATTTCTCATAATCATAAAAAAATGTCACATCAATCATAAAAAAGCGGGTACAAAAATGATTTGGAGACTGTAGCACAAGAAAATAAAAAGCTAGGACCTTTAAACCATCGGACTGGAAACAGAGTGAAACGTTATAAGGCTTCAAGGAGTTTTCAGAGAGATTGAAAAATCTAATAAAATCTTATGGATTATTAGACATTTCATATATTTAGCAGTTAGGAGAACACATAAAAATAAAAGTCATATAGAAAATTGGAAACCGTCATCAAGCTGCTTGTTCCTCGGTTTTGTGCTCTTTTGACCTTTTTTTTTTTTACCTTTGTCTCGTCTGCTGGTACCATGTGACAAAGCACAACTAATGCCCCTATACCCCACCATAAAACTGATCACAACTACTGGGAAGAGTATCGTAGACGTCATCTAAAGTTTCCATTGCCGTTTACGAAAATTTGCACTGTAACCGTGTGCTTTCCGCATGAATAAAGGGGCCCATTGTACCAACCTTTGCTCAGGCTCCCCATTCTCGATACGCCTGATCTTTGGCATGGCAGCTTAACCATGAGTGTCGGGCTCACAGGAACCGGTTCCGTGGGCTCCTTGGACCACAGAACGTTACTTGTTAACAGTAGTAGATTAGAATATAGACGGTTTGGGCGGTAGCCCAGGGCCTAAGCCTTCTTGGCCACCAAGACCCCCCCACCAAATTTTATACTAAGAAGGGCCTTTCCCCATTAAATCCTCCTACATCTGTCCCTGCTCTGAATACACAAGAGTCATCTCATGACCTTTGAAGGCTCTCAAAGGTCATGAAACCACAGAAGCAGAAGAAGGGACACGTCCTCCATTCCATAAGAAGCTTCTAGTCCCAGTTGAAGGAAGCGATTCCAGTGCGTTCTGTTCAGTGCTGTTTCTATTTTGTAGCGACAATTGGCTTTTATCTACATGACACAGAAAACCACTTGTGTTCACCAATTTCTGTTAGACTCCACCCTCTTATCCAATTTTCCAAGATGGACACCATGTGAATAGTCGATACAGTCATGTGACAATTAAACTCCACCCAGTGTAGGATGGACTTGGCATTTGGAATTAAGGCCTTATAACGAATAGTTAATATAAAAATATTAGGATTTTTTAGGTGTCCATTCTAGATACTCCAATCTCCTTGATGTCCTCCTGGGAGTCACCTATAAAAAATTACGAGATGACTGTAGTGCAATTTCAAGAAGCCAGTAAAGGCACAACACATCTTGAGATCAAGTTCTAAACTGAGGTCCGATTTCTTAATCCCAGGTAATACCCATAGGGCAAAATAAAAAAAATGTTAACACTTTTCATCTTCAGTTCGCTCCATCGCTTCCCAATATAATACAATTTGTTGTGGTGGGATCTGATGGGACGTTACCAAATTTCGGTACGCACATACCGAGAATTGAGGTGTGTCGGGATGGAAAGTTATCTTGCTATGAAGTTCTTGCAGTGGGATTTTAAGTCGGTCAAGGCACATACCTACGTAGACATCCTCCAGCTTGAAGTAGGGAACCGTTGAAGATATGTTGTATATCTTCTTTGCCACATCTACTGAGAAAACGTAGCCTGTCCCTGAACAAAATGGTGGGTACTTCTGTTCGGGGTACTCGTCTTTACTGATGTACCACTTGCTGAAGATGTAGCGGATAGGTCCATCATTGGGTTTAAGGAAGCCAGTGAAGAAGTTAGAAGTCTGATTTTTCTTCAGAAGAAGTTCCACCAGATAGAACGGATTAACAAACATATCAGAGTCTGTCTTCATGGCGTAAGTGGCCTGAGGGCAAAAGTTGGTAATCCACTCTAAGCCCATCAAAGTTTTTATGGTCAAGTTATGATACGTGTCCTGGAACTCCTGTTGGATTATGTCTTTGTGGAGATCACTTTCTCGGAGCAGGTCTTGCTCATCTTTGGCATTGCCATCTGTTTTTATTCCAAAAAGAAAGTAGGTGACCACCTTATGCCCTTGGATCACTCTCTCCTTACCCCAGGTTTGCCGAATGGCCTCTCGAGCCTCTCTTCTGTCATGGGTGTTAGTAACAAGAAGAACCAGGAATGGAGGGTCTTCTGCACAGTGTACTTTTGGAAGGATCCTGAAGTCATTCTTACTATAATCATATGTGTAATGTACTGGACGGACAATGCAGCCGGGACACATGTACCATAGTTTTGGATCCTGCACCTTGATGAAAAGCCCAAACAGGAATATGACAGGAATAATCAGCAAAGATAAGAAGATTACCTTTTTACGAGTCATCTGCAATGAAAAAAGAAAGATATGGTCAATGGTCTAAATAAGCATGTATGATGGACCTTGATATCAAGGCATAACAATACCCCCTGTCCTGTACTGCCCTCTACCTGTATTACATGTCCTGCACTGCCCTCTACCTGTACTACATGTACTGTACTGCCCTCTACCTGTACTAAATGTACTGTACTGCCCACTACCTGTATTACATGTACTGTACTGCCCTCTACCTGTACTACATGTACTGTACTTCCCCCTACCTGTACTACATGTCCTGTACTGCTCTCTACCTGTACTACATGTCCTGTACTGCTCTCTACCTGTACTACATGTACTGTACTTCCCCCTACCTGCACTACATGTCCTGTACTGCCCTCTACCTGTACTACATGTCCTGTACTGCTCTCTACCTATACTACAAGTACTGTACTGCCTTCTACCTGTACTACATGTACTGTACTGCCCTCTACCTATACTACATGTCCTGTACTGCCCTCTACCTGTACTACATGTCCTGTACGCCCTCTACCTGTACTACATGTCCTGTACTGCCCTCTACCTGTACTACATGTCCTGTACTGCCCTCTACCTGTACTACATGTCCTGTACTGCCCTCTACCTGTACTACATGTCCTGTACTGCTCTCTACATGTACTACATGTACTGTACTGCTCTCTACCTGCACTACATGTACTGTACTGCCCTCTACCTATACTACATGTCCTGTACTGCCCTCTACCTGTACTACATGTCCTGTACTGCCCTCTACCTGTACTACATGTACTGTACTGCCCCCTACCTGTACTACATGTCCTGTACTGCTCTCTACATGTACTACATGTACTGTACTGCTCTCTACCTGCACTACATGTACTGTACTGCCCTCTACCTATACTACATGTCCTGTACTGCCCTCTACCAAGTTCTTGTCCCTTCCTGAGGACATCCAGGATCAGGCACCTCCCCATTTCTAACTCAATAATTCATCGGCATTCTACCGGTGTGGTAAAAAGGACCACCACTCCGCTATACGGCTCGGCCGCAAGAGACCAATAGGAAGGCCCGTGTCTCCATTCCCTCTTAGCTATATACACGGCCGCCAAATCGGGCAGCCTGGTCTCCTGCAAAAATAAAATGCCCAGGAAGGCTGATGAAGGGATGTGGGCGACTGAGTTACCTGAACGTCTCAACTTCACCATGAAGGTCCAGGCCCCTGACCAGATACCATACTCCTGCAGCAGCTGAGATGTGTATTATGATGTTCTGCAGCAGCTGAGATTCGTATTATGATGTTCTGCAGCAGCAGTGGTGTGTATTATGATGTTCTGCAGCAGTTGAGATGTGTTTTATGATGTTCTTCAGCACCTGAGGTGTGTGTTATGATGTTCTGCAGCAGCTGACATGTGTATAATGATGTTCTGCAGCAGCTGACATGTGTATAATGATGTTCTGCAGTAGCTGAGATGTGTATTATGATAATCATTTAGTTTTTTAAACTGAGCCTATATACATGTTTCTTTCCCCTTTTTTACAGCCAAGTTTACAAAACCTTTATCATCGCAGCATCAGGGTTGTCACTTTGTGGCTTCTTATGAGACAGCGGCAGCTTTCCATTTATGGGTGGAGGGTCAGACATGAGTGAAAACTCCATGGAAATATAAGAAACTGAGATAAGGAGGCGGCGGCTGCTGAGCCCATTTCCCATTCCCAGGCGGCGGCTTCTGACTTTTACTTTGGTTTTTTTTCACTTCATGTGTTTGAAGCAGTAAATTATAGTGAGGATTGCCGTACATTGTACTCTAAAGGAAATCATTAACAACTCCTAAAGTATTGGGGCACATTTACTAAGAGCAGTGCAGTGTGTACTATGTGCAGTGCCCTGTGTAGTCTGCAGGGGGCGCCAGATTCAGGATTTCTGGTGCACGTTCTGCATGAATCTGGCGCCACCTGCACTGCTCCGGCAGAGTGCACTACTTTTTTTTTTTGGTGCACAATTCCATCGAACATTGCATGTTAAATCTGGTGCACGGTCCAACTGTGCACCGGAACGTCCCATTTCGGGGCAGAAAATTTGTGTTGCATGAAGAATAGTGCAGCAGCGACAACAAATGGTCATGTGAGACACAAATGTGGTGCGGTCACGTCTTAAATCCCTGGGCAAGGAGTTTGCACTAGAAAGAACCTGCAAAGTCCGACATAAAACTGGCGCTAGGACCTTAGTTCATGTAATCTATATCCTATCCTAACAGCCGTGTAATACACAATTCCTGCCTGCAGGGGGCGGCTAGGAGTGGGGCAGCCCAGAAGAATCAGTAATCACAGGTTATTTCAGGTGAAGAATCAGCAATAAATCAAGTCATTTAACTTGTAAGTGCCCGAGGGGAACAAAGTCTAAAGGAAATGCAATAACAATCAGCTCTATGGACCCAAAGTCAACTTTGATCTCACATAAATAAAATAAATCAACAAAAAAATGAAAATTTTTTAATATTTTAATCCCTTACAACAGATTTTTTTTCTCTCCTCCTTCCAATCGCCATAGCTTTTTTTATTTTTCCATGTTCATTGTTGTGTGAGGACTTGTTTTCTTTGTAACAAACTCTGCTTCGTACTGCCACCGTGTAATGGTCTGTGCAATGTACTGGGAACGTGTTGGAATTTATGAAAAAACACAGCTGCGCCATTTTATCATGCGCTCTGTTACAGGGGGGGGGGGGGGGGGACACCTACCCTCCCAGGGGTGAAAGACGCCCCCCACCTCTCAGTACAATATTGATATATAGTCAGTAAGGGTCTCCATTTCTTGTTTTAAAAAATGTTGTTCGTGCAATACTGCAGGAAATTTTTGTAGGATGGGCTCAAATAATGTCACATTTTATTGGTTTCTGTATATTATGGATGTTCATGGATTTTCACGGATTTCTCAGCTGCTACTTATAGCCCTCTGGGTACAATAAGTGTGGGGGCACCCCTGTGACTCCCACTGACAATAATATGAGTGATGTCCCCTGGGGAGTATATAAAATCGTGAAAAAAAAAAGTTAAAAAGAACAGAAAAAAATAAGCAACAAAAATCATAAACATATAGGGGCATATTCATCAGGACCTCTGCGCCACGTCAGTCTGAAAAACTCGCAAATGCCAGCTTATTGCTTATTGTTAGCACTTGCCATTATTTGCCCCAATTTGCCACCTTCACGTCAGTGGGGAGTGAGGGGGCCCAAACAATAAAGGAGACGCGTCATTTGAAACACTAAATGGAAGCCGTAATACCAGGTCCCAAAAGAAAATGATGAAAACGTGGGGGGGGTTTTTTCAATTTCACCACATTTGAATTTATTTCTCCAGCTTCCCAGTACATATCCATGAATAAAATCCTAAAATTCTATGAAATTTCATATGGGTGAATAAAGGATACCAGGAAGGACAAGCAGTTGTAGATTGAAGGATCTTATTTAGGGAGGTTTTGTATGTCCTGGCCTGGGCACTTTCCTGTCTTTGTTCCCAGGACACGGCCTAAAATATTAAAAACCATCACGAGGAAGTACAATGTATTATGCAGAAAACAAGCCCACACTCACCTCTGTACACAGAAAATAATAAAGTTATGAGTTTTTGAAAGTGGGGGACTGTGCTATAAAAGGACTGTATCCTTAAAGGGGTTGTCCGTGCTATAAAAAAAACCTTGGTGACCACGAGGGGCTGCTTAAAAAAAAAATAAACCTCTACTTATCAGCCGACAGCCGCAATGCACTCAGCTTCTGGCGGACAAGGTGCAGGACGGGTGGGCCCCTGTTTGTTTACATGGTGCACGGCCCTGAGAGATGGCAGCGCGGGACACTGAGAGGTAAGTAAATGGTTATTTTTTAAAGCAGCCCCCTCATGGCCACCAAGGGTTTTTTTTTTCAGTCTCGGACAACCCCTCTAAAAGGTTAATATTTTGTGTTTGTTTTGCAAGTTTTTCACCCTAACTGGGACATCTATAAGGGAGCGTTCATATGTGGCGTTAACACAGGCGTTTTGTAACTGCAATTTAATCCAGCAAATCTCCGCTTCGCGATCAGTGCAGGAGCAGGAGAAACTGTAGCGCCACCTAAAGGCGTCACTGCAGGCTCCAGAGGGAAGAAAATCCAACTTATCCTTCCCCAACAAGTGCGGCTAAACACAAGTGGGGTCTTGTCCTCAGGCACCCAGGTCTATATGTCTGTTAATGTTAATTTTCTATTATACAAGGCACGAAACAGTCAAAATTTTTGATGCAAGGCCAGGAAATTGTGACTTTTTCCCAATTTGCACCCTTTATGCTCTTTATACTAGTGGTTGAGTGTGGGAAGAACTGGCACAAGTTTTGGCTGACATCTACAGGGGGCAGGAGCTGGTGACCATGTGTCGGACTGTGTGTCACACCACAGTCTTACCATGTCAGCCCCTCCTCCTCAAGATATCCCGACACCGTAGAGAGGCCAGCATCTCGCCTGAGCCGCCCTCCACTCCCACATGAATTATAACAGTGAGTCAGCTGTGCTGCCGCCCCCTCCTCCTGCAGTCTGACTACGAGCAGCGAGCACATGCCGCGATTAGTATTATTTCAAATCACCATGTTCTGGCTGACTGCAGTAATGGGACATTCGTGAATGAGCTGGTACAGAGAGTCAGCTTTTTCGCATGGACAACAGGAGTCAGTTCCCTTCAATGAGGTAATAGGTAACCCTATTGCTTATCATCTCACCGTGCCACCTTTAACCCGATAAAATCAGGTTCAAAGTGGAGTTCAGGAGCCAGAAGAGCCGGCTCTTCTTAGTTAGCAGAGGCTAATGATCCAACTCATTAAGAAAAGCCAGAATTCCCATCACTAGAATGCAGTAGTGGCCCCACAAGATGCCTCCCCTCCTTATGCAGGGGGGCATGCCGCCTGAGGTGGTTGTCTCACCCTATCACATGGGAGGTGCTCTGCTGGCTCTGTATTTACACCTTTCACTCCAAATGACTTCTCTCCTTTATTCTGTGGGTCGGTTCAATCTCTAAGATAGCAAATTTATGTATATAGTTTTATTATGTTTATATATATATATATATATATATATATATATATATATATATATGTATATATTTTTTTATTTTTATTTTTTTAAGGTTTAAAGCACACCACATTTAACAAACAAAATCTCCAAAAATCCTCCACATATTTGGTATCACCACATCTGTACAATAAATCCAATCTGTTACTCAGCCTGCACAATGAACGCCATAAAAAAAAGCCCCAAAAAACTATGATTTTTCATTCCTGTATCATCTTTTCTGTTAATGTGTGAATAAATGGACAACTGGGTGTTCTCCAATATCATCCTTAATTTGCAGGAGGTATAACAGAGGAGTAGCACAGTATAGAGTCATACGAGAAAATATTCCATACATGCTATATTATAGGGAATGAAGTGATTTACTAGGAGGTCAGTAGAGGCGAGAGGTCCATGTCTTTACTTAGTTTGTGCAATTTGACGTCTCCTCTGCCTCCAGATTTTTAGATTTTTCTTGCTTTCACTTCCCTTCCCTTTTGCTATCAGTCCCATGATGCCTCAGAGCAGCATCACATTTATGTCAGTAGCTGGAGTGGTCCTGTGAGAATCCTCTTCCTCTATATTCACTATAGCATAAGTATACAGTCAGGGAGGATGGTCTGTGAACTCGCAGTTTACAACTGTGTGACAGGAACCTGTCTAATCTATATTAGTAACTATGATGTGAGTTTCTGACTCCGTGTGGAGAGTCAGTGCGGTACAGTCCATCTTACAGGATCTCATGTCTGTGATGGGACACATAGATCCCCATAGACTCCACCGTCCCAAAATGATATATAGTGAGAGAAACAAAGAAGGAACAGGGAAGAGACTGACACATGAAATACCGGAGTGGAGCACAAGGGAAACTTTGTTATTAGGTGGAATGTCCCTTTAAGGGACACTGAACTCAATTTGCTATATCTGTACCAACATCTACACCTTGAGGCGCTTTGAAACCCCCCTGGACCCCCGGGATGACCGCACCCTCTGCGCTCTTTCAACATACGGCATTGAAACCTAAAGAATGTCTCCAAACAAACTCTCATGAGATTTTGGATTTTACTACAGATTTCAAAAACATGTTGGGGCAGAAAAACCTGAAATTCTGCAGGACGTCTTATTCATATTATGGACGCAGCCTCGGTTACTTTATTTTTTCATCTTTGCATCTTAATAGCCATAATTTTACATTACATTTCATGAAAAATTGTGGGGAAAAAAAACATTTTTAAGGGCAATTGATTTTTTTTTCCACCCAATTTTGAAATATTAACCATAATTTTTGAATATAATTTAAAAAAATTAAATGTATGGGTTGTTGGATGTTTTTCTATTTGAGTAGAAAGTGCCTCATACATGTCTGGCTGTATATCTATACTTTCTTTATAGAAGTTTATCAGTTTAGTATAATAACCTAATAGATACTTATCTTTTTGTTCCCAACATAAATCGGCCCAGTATGACTAATAGTCATATCAATAGAGTGTAAGATATGAGAAGATAAGACCCTGGAGAACACACAGTTGGGATAGCACAACGTGAGACGACGGCTGCCTTATCTATCCTGGCTGTGTGCCCGGTGCCATTGCAATGTACATAAGACAGATGGGACCGGTACCCCCTCACATGGCTCCCCTCCAGCTGCCATGAACAGATACCTACAACCTGGGTGGTTTGTAAGATTCTATACTTCTCTTATATTTCTAGATCCCAAACAATACCAGAGGAAAGTCCAGAAGTTCAACAAAAACAACCTGGAATCCAGAATACTGATCCAGCAGAAGACAACCCAACACTAAACCCCAGAGGTCCAGTAAAACACAACCAAATTTAGTGGCCACTAGATTTTATCTTCCAGGCATCTGGAAGATCTGTTCCTCCATGATGGCAACCCAATTCCAAGGTTTAACCCAATATTCGATCCCAGAGGTCCAGCACAAGACAGCACAAGACAACCCAACACTGGACTTCAGAGGTCCAGCACAAGATAACCCAACACTGGACTTCAGAGGTCCAGCACAAGACAACCAAACACTGGACTTCAGAGGTCCAGCACAAGATAACCCAACACTGGACTTCAGATGTCCAGCACAAGATAACCCAACACTGGACTTCAGAGGTCCAGCACAAGATAACCAAACACTGGACTTCAGAGGTCCAGCACAAGACAACCCAACACTGGACTTCAGAGGTCCAGCACAAGATAACCAAACACTGGAACCTAGAAGTCTAGCACAAGGCAAAACAACACTAGACCCCAGAGGTCCAGAAAAACACAACCCAATTTAGTGGCCGCTACAATTTATTTTCCAGGCATCTTCTCATGTGTATCTGTTCCTCCATGATGGCAACCCAATTCCAATGTGTAACCCAATACAAAATCCCGGAGGTCCAGCACAAGACAACCCAACTATGGACTTCAGAGGTCAAGCACAAGATAACCCAACACTGGACTTCAGATGTCCAGCACAAGATAACCCAACACTGGACTTCAGAGGTCCAGCACAAGGTCTTTGATGACCAAGGGGGACATAAAAGAAAAACAAATAACCAACACAAACAAAGTATTCATATGAAAATATCATAAAATAGTACCATTGACAAAAGAGGAGCATACGCATAGGTCGCCCCATTTGCCCCACCACTATAAGTATTGGCTTATGTTACTAAGGGTCACTGGTCACACTTGAGTGGATTTCCACCTTTTCGGGATTTGCCACGGCTGTGACAGTTATTTAACAGGGTTATGGATTATTGCCACAATCCGATCGCTGAAGAGTATTTGTGCGCCAAAAAAAACCCGGGCAAATCGGCGGCAAATCGGCTAATTATTTGGAAAACCCCCCCGTCAATTCGCGTCTGCGGAACCCTAAATGTGTAATGCCCCCAAAAACCTAACAAATAAACAAATAGAAAAATATTCGTCGTGGATCAACAAATGAGAAAACCCATCAAATCACCCCACCCAAAAAAGAATTTTTAGATAGCAGCGTAGGTACGGGCTCAGTTGGAGATAACTAAAAAAAGTGTCAGAATACGGAGAGGGAGGGACAGAAGGACATTTTTAGGCAAAAGTTTTATAGTTACAGCAATACTTTATGAGTTTGGCTATGTTACTCCATACGGGAAGGAATGTGATCATATATCTACTTTGTTTATGGGTGATAACGGGTTTTTGAGGTTTTTGTCGTTACCATTGCGTTCTGGATTGAATACGGTTTTTTTTGCTGGTTTTTGTACTCCTGTTACCATTGCGTTCGGGGTGAATACGGGTTTGCGCTTTTTTGTCCTGCTACCATTGCGTTCGGGTGAATACGGGTTTTGTGATGCTTTTTTGTCCTGAACCATTGCGTTATGGGTGAGAATACGGGTTTTGTGTTTTGTTTTCGTGATTACCATGCGTTCTGGATGAATACGGGTTTTGCTCCTTGTTGTCCTGATCCATGCGTTCTGGGATGAATACGGGGTTTGATTTGCTTTTTGTCTGATACATTGCTGCGTTTCTGGATGAAAAGTACGGGTTTAGCTGCTTGCTTTTTCTGTCCACTTGCACAAGCAGGTTCTGGGGTGAATACGGGTTTTGCTGGTGTTTATTACCTGGTACGCAGAGCGTTCTGGATGAGATACGGGTTTGCTGGGTTTTGTCCTTTACCATTGCGTCTGGGGAATATGGGTTTTGCTGCTTTTTGTCATGTGACCATTGCGTTCTGGTGGAATACGGGTTTTGCTGATTTTTCCTGATACCATGCGTTCTGGGTGAATACGGGTTTTGCTGGTTTTTTGTTCCTGTTTACAATTGCGTTCTGAGAAACGTTTTTGATGCTTTTGGTCACTGTTATTACCATTGGTTCTGGGATAGAATACGGGTTTGCTGGTGGTTTTTGTGTCCTGTTCCCATTGCGTTTCTGCGGTGAAATGAATGGGTTTTGCGGTTTTTGTTCCTGATACCATTGTCGTGCTGGTGAATACGGGGTTTGAAGGTTTTTTTCCTCGTGTAACATCAATTGCGTTCTGTGGAGTGGAATACGGGTTTTTTTGCTGCTTTTTGGCTCGGTAACATTGCGTTTCTGGTGGTGAATACGGGTTTTTTGCAGGGGTTTGGTCCTTCTACCATTGCTTTGATGAAGACGGGTTTTGCTGCTTGTTGTCCTTGTTGACCATTGGCGTTGGATGAATACGGGTTTTGTGCTTTTTGTGCCTGATACCTTGCGTTTTGGGTGAATAGGGTTTTGCTGGTTTTTATCCGGTTTACCATTGCGTTCTGGATGAAATACGGTTTTTGCTGTTTTTGTCCTGTACCTTGCGTCTGGAAATGTATGCGGGTTTGTGTTTTTGTCCTACGTTACCATTGCATATGAGGTGGACTATGGGTTTTGCGGTTTGGTACGGTTACCATTGACGTTTGGAATTGAATACGGGTTTTGCAGGTTTTTGGTCACGTTAACCCTGTTAAGACCAGTGCGTTCTGGGATGAATAAGGGTGTGCGATCATTTTGTCCTGAGTACCGATTGCGTGCCACGGTGTGAATACGGGTTTTGCTGGTTTTGTGGCTGCTAACCAGTTGCGTCTGGATGAATACGGTTTTGCTGAATTTTGTCTGTGTATTATTGTCGTGTCTGGAATGGAATCGGGGTTTGCTGGTTTGTCCTTTACCATTGCGTTCTGGTGAATATGGGTTTTTCTGTTTTTGTTCCTGTTAACCATTGCGTTCGGGTGAGGTGTTGAATATGGGTTTTGCTGGGTTTTGTCTGGTTACATGTGCGGAAGTCTGGAATAGAATGCATCCGGGTTTTATGCAAGGCTTTTTTGTACTGGTTACCCATGAGCGATTATGGACTGAATCACGGGTTCGGTTTGCAGGATTTTGTCCGTTACCATGCGTTATGGAGAATGACGGGTGTTGTGGCAGGTTTTTTGTTCTGTTACCATGCGGTCTGGATGAGATACGGCGGTTTTGCTGTTTTGTCCTGTTACATGGCGTATGGATGAATACGGGTTTTGCTGCTTTTTGTCCTGCTACCATTGCGTTCTGGATGAATACGGGTTTTGCTGGTTCTTGTTTTTCTTTTGTCTTACTTTTACAATCATATTTTTTTAGCAATTCAGACTGAAGTGCCTGAAGACACAATGAGGAACTAAAGGGGGAAGTCCAGGTGCCGGAGGACGGTCGCCATCTCCTCGCGTTTGGTTTTTACAATTTCAGTGAAAGGTAAGTGAATATTAGTGGATATGAGACTTGTTATACCGGGGTCTCAAAGTTAATGACACCCAACTTTAGTGACCCCCTAGTTCAGATGGACCTCTTTCCCACTGTGACCCTGGGTAGAGCTCTGCACGCCTTCTAGTTACAGACAGACTCCTGCCTACTGTGGACCTTCTGGGTGAAGCTCTCGACGCTTAGTCAAGCAGACCTCCCTAGCACCCTCCTATGTGATCCTATGACGAAGCTCAGTGGACCCCCTAAGGTCCCAGACAGGACCTATTCTGCAACTGTGTACCTGCTTGGGGAAGCTCACAACCCCTAGTTACATGGACGAGATCCTGCCTTACTGTGACCTATGGGGAAGCTTTCACCCGTTAGTTACAGGACATGTAGCCTCCCTGCATATGACCTCTGATGAAGCTCACGACCCCTAGTTACAACGACCGACTATCTCTTGCCAACTGGATACTCTGGGGGAAAAGCTCTCAACCCTCGTAGTTCAAAGACAGTAACCTCACTGATAACTGTGACCCTCTGGGGAAGCACATTTCAGAAATCCCCTAGTTACAGGACAGACCTCCCTGCCTACTGGCACCTGTCTGGTGAAGCTCTCGACCCCTTAGTTACAGACAGACCTCCCGGCCAATAACTGTGGGGACCTACTGGGAAAGCTTTCACAACCCCTAGTTACAGGACAGACTACGGCCTCCTGCCTACTTGACCTCTGGGGACGCTTCAAACCCTAGTTAAAGACAGGACCTCCCTGCCTACTGTGAAATCTGGCGAAGGCTCCGGACCCCTAGATTATCATGACAGACCTCCCTGCAACTGTGACTCTGGGAAGCTTTGCCAACCCCTAGTTACAGACCAGACACGCTCCCTGCCTCCGGGACCTCTGGGAAAGAGCTCGGACCCTAGTTACAGACAGACTCCACCTCCTACTGTGACCTACTGGAAAGCTTTCAACCCCTAGTTACACGACAGTACCTTCCTAGCCTACTGTGACCTCTGGGTGAGCTCTCGACCTAGTTACAGACAGACTCCTGCCTACTGTGACCCTCTGGTGAAGTCTCGACCCCTAGTTCAGGGAACAGACCGTCCTGCATACTGGACTTGGGGAAGCTCTCGACCCACTAGTACAGGAACAGGACCTCCCTGCCTAATGTGACCTCTGGTTGAGCTCTCGGACCGCTTAGTACAGGACAGATGTTGACCTCTCTAGCCACTGTGACCTTTGGTGAAGCTCTCGACCACTAGTTACAGACAGACCTCCCTGCCTACTGTGACCTCTGGGTGAATGAAGATTGATACCTAGTACAGACAGAACTGCGCTGCCCACTGTGAACCTCTGAGAAATCTCTGGATGTTGCTTTTGTCTTTTAGACTTTTAGTAAGGGTGTCTGTAATGAAGGGCCTGTATTGATCTTCCTTATTCCTATGACATGCACACAAAATCCTATTTCACAGGAGCAAAAAAACGTGTTGCCGAACTTACAGACAAAATTCAACTAGTACAAACCTAACAGAACCGATCCTTGGACATAACCCGGGGACGGCCTGGTACGGACTGGCGATACAGTATATCCCATTACACTGTTGCAATCAATTTAATAATTGTTGAGGATCACCTACTGCTTTTCTATCCCTGTGCAAACCATACGAATAGAATCCAGCTGATCTTGAGCGATTATACATAACAGGAGTATCACGGTACATTGTACCTGTACTAGTGTGATTAAGTATGATCAATAGCACCTGGGCACCGCAGTCATATTCATCATTTATTGAGTGGGGGCAAACATTTGTGCATCTCTATATTACAAAAACGACCTTTTTTTAACTGGATTAGTCAATGTAGTGGTAGAGGGATTGTTTTACTGGGATGAGGTTGTTTTTGTCAATGGGGGGCTTTTTGACGTTGCACCAATAATTGTAAAAATGTACAATTTTTGGAGAGGTTGAGAATTACAGTAATAAAACAAATTATATTTTGGGGGTCTGGTCTTTAATACCTCATCTTGTGGTAATAAAAATGAGTATATATTGGGGCCATTCTATTACCGGTCCCTCCGCAATCCCGATCCAGACTGTCTGACGCGGAAGGTGAAATCTTGAACTCTGCGGAAATTCACGTAGATCGTGCGCCCGATACTGCGTGTGCGCTTCCCGAATCAGGTCAGCCGAGTTCACTATCTTCTCCCTGGGGCATGAAGTGCATGTCTTGAACACCATTTTGAAAGTTAAGCATCCCGCTAGTTTGTCCGAAGTCCAGTGGAGCGTCTCCGACGCATCGGCCTCCCCCGACTTGTGGTCGCATGAAAGCAGCGCGGGTTGCGCCAAGAATCCGGTCGTGCGAATGCACCAAACAAAACCCTTTAAAATTCCCTGTCCAGAGCGGCGCATTCCAAATCGTTGGGATGTCCGACGAAACTGCGGTCCGCAGGGGTTGTCTTATAGTCATGAGCTCCTGTTATCTTTGACTTTGGGTTGGTATAATGTATAGAAGCAAACAGTTTCTATTTTGGGAATTTTTTCTACATTTGCTAAAAAAAAAAAATACTTTCTAAAAAGTAAAGTCTCGCGAGCACCTGATAACTTCCACATTTTAGAGCCATTAATTTGTTATTTTTCCCATCAAAACTGAGCTGTGTAGGACTTTTTGTTGGATGAGCTCTAGGTTTTTGATGGCACCATTTTGGTGTAGATATTAATTTTTGATTACTTTTTATGTCATATCATAGAGATAGTTTCTACATGGTGTCCATGAAATAGTGCTGACCAAGATTCCCAGCATTGTGTGTCAATCAATGATGACTGGCGGGGTATATCTTATCTTTAGCACCAAAGATGGGAAACAATGATATGATGTCATAGTTCCTGTATTTCAGGGACCAACTTTGACCAAACTGACAACGGGGTTGTACTGGTAATAAAGACAGAGATTGATTTCCAGACTTAATGAGGAGAGAATTGGAGAGTGTGAGTAAATTAGTGATGAGCGGGGATACTCGTCTGAGGAGTCTTGATGCTCGGTAATCGAGTATTAGCATACTCGGCGGCGCGTTGCCGCCGAGTATTTGCCCCTGCTCAGATGATACTAACGAGCATTTAATTAAAAATAAAGTAAGTGTAAAAAGAGACTAGAAAGGTTTGAGATACAATTAAAAAAATTTAATTTAATTGGTTAATTGAAGAGAAAAACAGTGAAAGAAAAACAGTGCAGAATAGATGATACATCTTGCAATCTGTTCTGCATGTGTTTTTCACTGTGCTCGTTTCAGTTGTTGGTTGTAATTTTACTGGCAACAAATGCTCGGTCTCCCATTGATTTCAATGGGGCTCGTACTCGAAACGAGGCACTCGAGCATCGGGAAGGAAATGTTCACGCTCCGAGTAACGAGCACCGCAAGCATTTTAGTGCTCGCTATCTTAGTGATAACCCCTAAGAAGGCAGAGTGGTGGCGAACTATGGCACGGGCAAGGATACCAGAGGTCGTGCAACTCAGAGTGCTCTCTGTGGGTCGCACTGCCACGCCCAGCAAGGGAGCTTCACCAGACAGGACACGCAAAGATTTTTACATAATCGTCACAAGTGCGTTATCTCATTAGTCCCATGTAATCAAGACGTAAGGAAGTAGCTCATATTGTCCTGATAGAGGGTGGCACCCAGTAGCCCCGCATTGGTCTTAGGCACAAATCCTGGATTTATGAGGAAAGCCCTAAAACTTGTAAGATACCCTTTGGCCCACTTAGAATCTCTGGGCCGCTTGGGATGACGGACGGACAAGTGAGAGGTGTGAAGAAGCACAGATATCTTGAAGGTCCTCCATGCTAGGCGCCCCCCAGACTCTCACTGTACGCGGTGGGGACCCCGGAGAGAGAGCTACAGTAATAGTTTCGTGATTTGCCCAGTTCCAGCTTCAATTGTAAGCGGTGTTCTCGAGGGATGGGGGGGGGCGGGTATGATTGAAAAGTTTTGGGTTTGAGACAGTTCAACACATAAATGAATAAGATCACGACTATAAGCCATTCTGTGATAAAGGAGTGGGTTTATGTGTGTGTAGTACTGGGCATCACTTCTTATAGGTCTTCCAAAAGGTTCTCTGCCATTCACCCTGCCCTAAGGAGTGTAATTGAGGATGACTAGGAGGGCCGAAAGATATTCTATTTATGAAACTGGGTGTAAATTACCGAGAAATTAGGATATAGAGGCTGTGTGATTTGAATTGAGAGATGACAAGCTCACTGATCTGAGTACTCGTGGATCATAGGAGTGCAAAGTGTTGAACCCCTCCCTCCCCCCTTGGCACGGGCTTCTAGGGGCTGTTGGAGTCTTTAATACACGGTCCCTTACCTCCTTCGCCTTCGTCGAATATGAGGCAGGATCCATCTCACTCCACTCCCAGGGGAAGGGTCTGTCATGCAAGCAATTGTTAGCGTGTTGTTTCTTAAGATCCTCCTTGTGAGATGACTGGAAACAAATTGATAGCTGGTTGTTGTATCCTACCGGTCATGACGCACGGAGGGTGCGGGAGAATTTCCAAGTGTAAGGGGAGGGGTAGGAAACTGCACCTGTCACGTTAAATATTAGTAAGAATGCTCAATTAATTATTAATAATGAGAATTTCAGTGCGTTCAGTTTAATGCCTCAACTAGATTGTGGCAGCATGGGAAGCCAATGCCATACAGACAATTATGCATTTGGCTAGTTTTCGACTTTTGGTGAGAAAGTAATAGAAAAAAAAAAAACAATATGTACTAGCGGGTGTGACATTCCTAGTAACAGCACAGGGAGGGAAATAATTATTAGGAGAATTATGCGACGGCTCGTTTAATACTGTGTCCCAAAATATCTGTACCCACAGAGAGATATTTCTTAAGAATTATATATATATTGTTTTTTTTTTGAATGAGGAATTAATGACTGTTTACCTCTTTATATCATAGCATTTCTCCTTTTCTGATATTTTTATACATTTTTTTAAAAATTTGGAGTTTTTCTTTATTTCATTCATATTTTTTTGATTGTTTTCTTTATTTCATGTTTTGTTATGTTTAATCCATGTTTATAAGAAGGAAGGCAAAAACATACCAAAATGTGTGGTAGTATAATATTAGTATATTTCTTATATATAATAATATCATATTATATATATATGTGTGTGTGTATTGTATAAGTCCCCCCTCATGTTTTGAAAAATCTTTAAATAATTATATATTAAGATTATTATAGATTATTATATATATTATATATTCTAGTATATCTATTTATATATATATATATTCTATATAGACAGGCAGTCCCCGGGTTACATACAAGATAGGGTCTGAGTTTGTCTTAAGTTGAATTGTATGTAAGTCGAAACTGGATATTTTCTAATGGAAGTTTTAGACATTTTTTTTTCTTTTTGGCCCCATGACAATTGGAGTTTCAAAATTTTTGGTGTTTTTTGTAATTGGACCAGAATCTTCAATTTAAGCTCATACAGACCCATCTTACAGGGATTCATTTGAGTCGGAGAACTATAATAAACATGCCAGAGAGCCTTCACCAGGAGGTCGATGGGGGCCGAGGGGGTCCGTTCTGTAACTCGGGTTTTGTCTGTAAGTCAGGTGTCCTTAAGTATGGGGAACCTGCCGGTTATGATAGTATTATATATAGTGATATTATCATATATATCTTTAATTATATATTAGAATATATCAATAATAATATAAACATTTTTGAAATAACAGATTGCAGCAAAACTCTTAATTTTTTAAAAATTAGAGAAAGTTTTTTAAATTTATTTTTATTTTTAGACCAATTTATTTTTTATATTAATTATTTCCTCCTCGTTTTGGACAATGAAGATTAAAGATTTTTGTAGAGAAATTATATATTTTTAATATAATGCATTATATTGCATTAATTGCAAAATAACATGGCATTTTTATTTGTTCTTCATTTTTATTTTAGTCATAATAATGACTGATGTTATCTAATTAATATGATATTTTTATAATTATTATGAATTAATTAATAATATTAATATATTAATTTATAGTAACTGATATATTAATTGATATTAATATTAATTATTAATATTTTAATTATATTATAATTTATTGTACATGTTTCAAATATTTTGAGCATTATTTGACTTTTTAGCTATTTATCTATTTTAGTGAGCCTTGAGCGCACATTTTTGTTATATACAGTATTTATTATATTTTTTGCTGGGTTATTACTGAGTCATTAAATAATTTTTTTTTATCTCAGGACAGAATGTGCTATTTTATTTGAGACGTAAGGGGGTATCTAGTGTCGTCCACCTATTATCAAATTTTTACAACCAATTAGAAATGTTCTATAGTTAAAACTTAACTGCCCATACAAACCCACGAGGGATAGTGGTGATTGTCACACAATTATAGGGTAAAAAACTGGATGTGTAAAATATTTCCCAGGTGGATTTGTAGTTTTCGTTCATTGAGACATTGGTTTGGTTCACATGGCTCAGGTATTCAATTTGAAGAAAGTATTTGTGGACAGGAACCAAATCCTACTTAGCACCGATGCAATTAATCACGAGGTGCAACCGGCCAACAAATCTTATTTGATAATGTAAACTAACTGATCCTTCAAGTTAAGGGAGAGCTTAAGTGACCAATGTTGGAAACTGGAGAGTGCAGTAGAACTATTATGGACGAAAACAATGGAGGAGGCCTCTACTTTTGGCCTCTCTAATAGGAACAGGGATTACACATGAGAGAGTGCCTGGAAATAATAAAGATCTGCAGGACACTAGAAGGGGGTGCTGGTTTTTCTGGACCTTGGCGGTCTAGATGATTGTTTTGCCTTTGTGCTAGAGACGTTCCAGGTTCCTGGTTGGTTATCTTCGTTGACTAGCTTCCATGGGTCTAACCAGTGAGGTTTGTGTTATTCGTGTGAGTGCCCTCCGCATCATCGGTAGCAGATGTTATTTTGCTTTTCCTGGGGCTTGGAAACAATCGCCGCTGCTCTTTAGCCGGTGTGAGGCGCCGCTGATCTCCGGTCTGCACAGAATTATCATTATCCCCAACACCGACACAAAACAGTACTTTCTGTTTGGGAGGTCCTGAGCTCTCAGCCTCAGCGACCCCTCCACACTGCCCCCGCCCCTCAACTGGGTGATCAGCGGCAACAGCATGAAGAGGCGCCGAGGCACGAAGAGGCACCGAGGCACCGGAAGCTGCCACCAGTGCCGGGCTATCCCCCCCTCCCAGCGGGGGACGCAGGACAAAAAGCAGCAAAACCCGTATTCATCCAGAACGCAATGGTAATAGGACAAAAACCAGCAAAACCCGTATTCATCAAGAACGCAATGGTAACAGGACAAAAACCAGCAAAACCCGTATTCATCCAGAACGCAATGGTAACAGGACAAAAACCAGCAAAAACCGTATTCATCCAGAACGCAATGGTAACAGGACAAAAAAGGACAAAAAGCAGCAAAACCCGTATTCATCCAGAACGCAATGGTAACAGGACAAAAAGCAGCAAAAACCGTATTCATCCAGAACGCAATGGTAACAGGACAAAAAGCAGCAAAACCCGTATTCATCCAGAACGCAATGGTAACTGTAATGACATGGCCCAATCAGATTTCTTTATATACAGATGGGGGAGGGGGGGGGGGGGGGGTTACTTCAAAAATGTAAATTACTGTCTCTTTAAATGAAGTTCGCCGGTTTGGACTTTCTAGCACTGCCATTTCAATGTATGACGTAATATTGCTGATTATTTTTTTTCTGACATGGGAAATTAATGTGACTGGGTCATGCCGATTACATTTTGTCTGTACTTAGCTGATGTAGGTAAAGGGAACTTGTCAGTCTAACGCAGGCAGCATATTATAGAGCAGGGAGAACTTACCAAATGTACATAGTGTCCTATCTGTCCTTCTGGTAGCCTGTTATAGACCAGGAAGAGCTGAGCAGATTGTACATAGTGTCCTATCTACAGGCAGCATGTTATGGAGCAGGATGAGCTGAGCAGATTGTAGATAGTGTCCTATCTGCAGGCAGCATGTTATAGAGCAGGAGGTGCTGAGCAGATTATACATAGCGTCCTATCTGCTGGCAACATATTATAGAGCAGGAGGAGCTGAGCAGATTATACATAGTGTCCTATCTGCAGGCAATGTATTATAGAGCAGGAAGAGCTGAGCAGATTGTACATAGTGTCCTATCTGCAGACAGCATATTATAAAGCAGAAGAAGCTGGGTAGATTGTACATAGTGTCCTATATACAGGCAGAATGGTATAGAGCATGACGAGCTGTGTGGATTGTAAATGGTGACCTATCGGCAGACAGCATGTTATAGAGCAGGAGAAACTGGTAGTTCGAGTGTCCTATCTGCAGGCAGCGTGTTATAGGACAGAAGAAACTGAGCAGACCTTACATAGTATCCTTTCTACAGACAGTGTCGTATAGAGCAGGAAGAGCAATCAGATTGTATATAGGATCAAATGTTTAGGCAGCAACTTATAGAGCAGTAGGAGCTGTGCAGATTGAACATAGTGATGTCAGGATCACTTTAATGCTATTGTTAAAACACAGATGTAATGTCCAAGTAGATTTTGGGGGGATTTATCAGCACATTTTTCTCAACAGCTACAAAAAAAAAGTTGCAAAAACTTAAATCCCCTCCATGTGCTTTAACAAAATACCCCTTTAAGGAGCACTTAATGAGCCAGACGCTACATCTATATCTGCTGTAAGGATACGTTGGGCGGATTCACAAGGTGTCCTTATAACGTAGGGTTAGGGGGTAGCCTACTGTATTGCTCACCAGGAGGTAGCCAGGGCTTACAAACATGTCCTTAGGTGCACAGGAAAACTTGCGACCACTAGAAGTCAATATAGTCTTATCATTGTATTGTCCTTGTCCTGTTCTGCTCATCGTGGTGGTGTGTATGTTTTAATATTATTGAATTAAAAAAAGATTTTCTTTTTGTATTAAAAAATATATATGTCATCCACATGTTTTCCATATTTGTGGTTCAGTTGCTCGGTAACCTAACCATGTGACAAGCTGGTTATCACGATTCAAGCCTTTGGAATGGGTCAAAAACGCAATAAGAAAAAATGACGCATTATGTGAATGTGGCCTAAGGGCCAGCACAGACCAGTCTATATTTGGGCTGTACTGTCCACTGGTCTCCACCTTACCAGACTGCCCTGAGTGTACGCACATTAGACCTGGTTATGGGCAGAGGATGTTGTCCGCTTGTGTACATACAGTTTTTCTGGGCAAAGTGTTCAGTATTGGGTCTAACTCTGTTTAATCAAAATAATAAGTTATATTTTACTCTCGCCTTATCCTTCAGAGATTTGAGATATAGGCCCACCATTATCAAATGTAGAGCAGACTGCATTTTGCCTGTGCAGTACGCAGAGGGCGCTAGATTCAGGATTTAAGGTTCAGGATTCAGGTTCTTCATGACTCTGGCGCCCCCTGCACCTTAAAGATAGAGCAGACTATCTTTTTTGCGGCCACGGTACGGTGAACACATGTTGTGCTCACTGTACCGAGCCCGGGCGCCATAGACTTATATGCGGTTGTAAATACGTCCCCCATACGTTAGTGTCTATGGACCCTTAGCCTGCCTCGTCTTCTTTTCTTAAAACTTCCTGGCGAGTAACACATTAAATGGTCATGCCCTTCACCAGGCCATTTTCTTCCATTGCACCAGTTTCTGTCTCATATGTCCAACATAGCTTTTAGAGGTACAAAGGATGGAGCATGGAAAGGAACAGCAATGTCCTCTGTGTAGACATTGGGGGGAGAATTCATTACGTCTGGCATTTTAAACACCAGTTTTAAGAATCGTCCGCCATCTGTGCCGTACTCTCAGCAGAAGAGTTGCCTGCCTCTGTATGCTGTCAAAAATGTGTCGTTTCTGACATGCGTGTCATATATTACAATCACTGGTCTAACCACTGCAAACCTGGAGTGACGAACAAGACTTGCGATTTTTAAAGATTCTCTATCCCTTACAAAGAAGCTCTTGATACACTCGGCTGCACATGAACCATATTTGGCCTGTGGATACAAACTGCTGGTCTGATCCCACAAACTGAACACATTGCACAGGACGCAAGTCCACTGCCAGTGCTACAGTTCAGCCAGCAGACAGGGAGTCCTTGCATCATTTCTGTAAAACACAAGGAATCCTGTCCACTGCAGTGTATTCAATCTGTGGGATCGGACACGGAAGCGGTTTCCTTTCCACTTTTCGCAGGCATTCGTGAGCGAGACGCCTTCGCAAGCTAATTTTTCGACAAATTTTACACAAAGAAAACTAAAACCACATAAACAAATCAGTTTCTTTATGTTACAAGTGGGATTGGAAAACAAAATAGAAAATGCTAAGAAACTTATATTACACAGAACATGGTATATACAGAGTGCTGTGCCGTCACTCCATCGCCGTCTCCTTTTCATCATTGTATCGTTTCATACTGGTCTGTAAGACAATGGAAGGAGAAATGTTTAGGTCACAAGACGCTACACATGGAAAATAGACATGAAAGATTGTTTTCTAAAAGTTTTTAATCTTTTTGAACAGAATTATCTTAAAAATAATAAGATTTCAATTTCTTCTTCCTAACAACCAGAACGGTTCCTCACATAGTTGTGAGATGGGTTTCTTTCTTGTGGGCAGACCCATTTTCTTTTTGGTAATACATATGAATTTTTGATTGTTCTTAAGTCACTAAACATTGTGAAAGTTTTTTTTCTTGTGCTAGAAGGTGACATGTGATCACTGGATGGGTAGCAGTAACACACACAAATTCACCAGGGAAGATCGTCACTATGATAAAAAGTTTTGCAACGCACAGCCAAACCCTAAAGGGCCTGAATTTTCTCTGGAAAGATATTCCCAGGCAATGTCCGGGTCTTTCAAGGGTGATATGCAGAATTATAGCAATTTTCACGGATTTAGATATGAAATGGGAAACCTCCTCTGCAAGTAATTTAATGCATGAAACCAGCCCAGGGCAGACACAAACCAGCCCTGGGAAGATCATTTCTTCTCGGGTAGGAGCTGATACATGACACTGCGCCTCCAATCTGCAGGCAAAGCAAACCGGATATTGATTTAGGGGGCTCGCGTTGGAAAGGCGAGTACAGACTTATGTTTTTTGTAATAGACTCGAGTATAAGCCAAGTAAGGATTTTTAAGCACATTTTTTGTGCAGAAAAACTCAGTATGTTATCAGGGGGCACGATTAACATATACCCCGACTCAGATTATACACTGTTACACATGGGTTGGGATACTCTTCAACAGAGGATGTTTCGAATTTTCTTCAGCTTTCCGCCCCCCAAACTCTGCCCCATCATAGTGTTTTTGAAAAATTTCCAATCCACCTGCATCATCTTGTATTGTGCCAGCTGGGTGTACCCAGGAACACATGGCAGACATAAAATAGATCTACCCCTTTCACCCAGGTAACTGTACCTCAAATGTGTTGAGAACATGCTGGCAGACATCCATGAGGTCATTCAGTCCTTTCCTGAAAGGCTCCACTGCAGGCAATCCATCTGAGGGAAAACAATCACACAATGTGATTTTAAGAAATGGAGGGAGATTTGGTCTGCACTGGTATATAATTGCAGCCACCACCCCCCACCACCATTTGGCACTCCTGGGCCTCGGACACGCAGTGCTCGGTCACGATCCTAACAATACACCTGCCTTGCATGCTTGAAACTTCTCCCCACACCCTCCCAGTGATGTCACAAGCTCTAGGAAAGCACCGGCGCATGCACACTATATCTTCATTACGCACGGCCGTCTGCTTTGTAGTGCAGCCATGCGTAATGAAGATACAGTGTGCCAGTGCTTTCCGAGAATTTGTGATGTCTTGGGAGGGAGAAGTTTCAAGCAAGCAATACGCATGCATTATTATGATCGTGACCAAGCGCCAAGTACCCTGTGTCAGGAGCCCAGGAGCGCTGAATGGTGTCAGTTGCTCAGTGTAAAAATAGATTTTAGTTTTTTGGCGAAACTGTGGATTTATGTGCCTTACCAAGACCACCTCCAGCATCAGCTTACATACCCCAAAGTAAAGGAATGTTTAGGTCAAAATGACCATTTTGAAATGGTAGGTTTCCTTTAATTTCTGTGCAGGTGTATGCAGCAATGTAAACAAAGAAGAGTCCGAATCACTTGTACACAGCCCTGTAAAGGAAATCTACCATCAAATAAACCGGACACACTCATAGATCCAGGCACCGTGGCTGTGGTAATCTTCTTATCCATGGCCTTCCTTCCTTCTAAAATAAACTTTTTCAATAATGCTAATGAGCCATACGGCACTTGGGGTGCGTTACCAGGGACGCTCTGTGCTGTAGCTAAACAGGCTGTTACACTATCTCGGCCTACTGTAATCTCATACTATGCAGGAGCACTTCCCCCTCCCACTGTGTAACAGCCTGTGAAGGTACAGCATCGAGGGACTCTGTTAATTCCCCCCTTGAGCCCTTCCAGGTCATTAGCATAATGTTAAAAGTTGATTTTTAAAAGAAAAAATAAAAAGAAGGCCATGGATAACAAATATAAGAAGATTACCAAAGTCACCGTGTCTGGATCTATGAGTAATGTCCCCAATTTATCATGATGGATTTTTGATACTAGACTTCCTTTAAAGCTAAGTAGCCATTTATTTGTGTAACATAGTAGGAGCCATCCATAGATGACACAGCTTAGTTGATCACTTCAGCCAGTTTAACAGTAGGGGTGGGAAAAGTCAGACCGCAGAAGAACAGATCTCTGCCACCAATAAAGAAAACGAATCCTTACACAGAGCACAGTCATCTTGAGGCTTTATAAATACATACTTCGAGTCTGGACGCGGAAATTGATCTTGCTTTCTGAAGGGTGTGTGATGCTGTATCCGCAGAACTCTACTTCTGGGCTGAAAGCACAAAGAATAGAAGATTCATAAATCACTGCTAGTCTATAAACCCTGCATTCGGGGACAATACTGCATTTTGGCCAGTTATGTTTAAGGGTTTTCTCCCCAACCGATCCCTGAACCCATGTTGTGGATTAGTGTGGTCGGACTTAAAGATCATGAAAATGTAGGTCCCTACCCGTGGTAAGGAGAAGACGTTACTCAGTCTACAATGTAGTGAAGGTGACTCCTTAGAGTAACATTTTGCTAGTAGCATGCTAGGGCCATGATATGAACCCTAAACTAGTGGGTTGCCATAACCACAGCCTGTAGAATTACAACCTTACAAGATTTAGCAAGCAGTGAGTATGGTAACACCAGACTCCTGAAACACACCTATAATACCCATTTACACCTCATACAATTTTGTTAAGCGTTTGTACACAGCCAAAACTAGAACAGTTCTCCCCTATGTCTGGACACTATATGCCCCATCCTGCAAAACTGTGTAATAGTCGCTGTACTATGTCGGGCTTCTGGCACCAGCTCATAAGCTGGTGTATTGTCCAAACAATTTACAAATTCTAAGGCCCCTCCTCATCCTCATAGACTGTAAGCTCTTGTGTCACCCCCTCATCCTCATAGACTGTAAGCTCTTGTGTCACCCCTCATCCTCATATACTGTAAGCTCTTGCAAGCAGGCCCCTCACTCCTATTGTTCCATATGAATTATTTCATTTATAAATGTCCTCTATGATTTGTAAAGTGCTACAGAATATGATTTAAAGATTATTATTATTATTATTTCATTGTTCAGTGGTTCAGATCAGAAAATCCCTTCAGCACATGGAGCGTTTTTACTGACTGCAGTCCCTCATGGCCAAGAGGCTAAACCACACCTAAAGCGTTAAATTTCTTAAAGGCAGATTTACTTATGTTGAGGGTTGTAGTCACTACAATGATGTTATGTATGGGATTTTACAATTACTTAGCCCTTTCAAAGTCAAGAGATGAAAAGATCTGAAAATCACCTAAATATGATAAATTGTTTCAAAGTTATAACAAATTTTCCTATAACTAGCTCAAAACCCATCATGATAAACCAGGGACATTACTCATAGATCCAGGAACTGTGACTGTGGGAATCTACTTATATTTGTTATTCACGGCATCCTTCCTTCTAAAACCAACTTTTATAATTATGCTAATGAGTCTGAAGGGCTCCTTGGTGTGTCACTAAAGACCTGTGCTGCAGATTCCCAGAAAACTTCCTCTGCTGTAGGGAAATAAATCAGGCAGGGGAAGTTCTGAAGGGGCAGAGAGGAGACAGTGTAACAGCATGTGAAGCTGTACCACAGAGATGCTTCCCCATTAGGCAGAGGGATTTGGGAAAGAGTGCTGACTGAGCAAGGCATAGGGGGAGAAAATGTAACAGTCATTGAATCTAAGGGGCTTTAGTAGTACTCAAAGAAGCCCTTCAGGCTCTAAAGAATAAATGATACAAGTTGGTTTTAGAAGGAAGGAAAACACTGATAAATATAAGGGGATTACCTCACAGTGACTGCGCAAGTTCCCTTGGATTATCATGATGGATTTTTGATGGTACATTTCCTTTGAAGTTACCCAGCCATTAGTATGAGTAACATAGTAGAAAATGTCATGTACTGGAGTTTGTCTACTTACTTCTTCATGACCATGTAACGTAGAGCATTACCCAACGTGTGATCTTCCTCATGTAACACAAAGGTCACACAGGACTCATCTGTCCCACTAGCCTGGACCTAAAGAGAGGGGGAAAAAAAGAATATATTAGAATGTCACATGGTAGAGTGTTTTCAGAGTCATTATATATACTGATATCTGGCGCCACCTAGTGACCGGTGTGTCAAACCTAACTGTACAGTACCACAGCATGATCAAAACCACATACAGGCAGTCCCCGGGTTACATACAAGATAGGGTCTGGAGGTTTGTTCTTAAGTTGAATTTGTATGCAAGTCGAAACTGTATATTTTATAATGGAAGTTTTAGACAATTTTTTTTCTTTTGCCCCAGTGACAATTGGAGTTTCAAAATTTTTGGTGTAATTGGACCAAGAATTATCAATAAAGCTTCATTACAGACACCTTACAGCTGATCATTGCAGTCTGGGACTATAGTAAAGCATCCAGAGAGCTTCACCAGAGGTCACATGGGGCAGAGGGGTCCGTCTGTAACTATGGGTTGTCTGTAAGTCGGGTGTCCTTAAGTAGGGGACCGCCTGTATTATCCTTTAAAGGGAACCTGTCAGGGCGATTTTGCACACCCACAGGTCCCTATGGACCAGTGGAATAGTATCCCAAATCACCATGTCTGATTTCTTTTTAAGCAGGAGTATATTAAAAAAAAACAAACAAAAAAAAAAAAACCTTTATACTCCCCTCCTTCTTTGCTCCCTTCAGTGCCTGTGCTGAATGAATCGGGCGTATTACACCCCAGCTTCACTGTGCAAGCGCTGCACGTACAAACGGGCCCTTAATATCAGCTTCACTTGCCACATCTCAGGAGAAGGGGTCGGCACAGGATGTTCAGATGAGAGTCCGATACACCTCATCAGACTCACATCTACATAGGCATAAAAGTTTCATTATTTTACATTTTCTACATGTACAGCCCTCATACAGGGCCAATTTAAGAACCCTAAACCACAAGCCCATACGGACTTGTAGTTGGCTTAGTGTCCCAAATTGTCCTGACCGCTCCTCTTTAAAGGAATTTCCCTGGAAAAAAGTCAGGCTCTATCCTGTGGATAGGGCCTAATTTGGTGACCGGTGGGGTTCTCAGTGATGGGACCCCGACAGATCATGAGAACAGGGGGGTGCAAGGAACCTCTGTTGGACCCCTCGTTGCTCCCAGAGATGAGCAGACGGCCACACAAGTCCATTCTGCTCCATTCATCAGTATGGAGCTGCCTAACTTGGTCCCCAGGAAAAAAAAAAACCTTTATAATACGAATGTATCCTTATTAGATCACAGTAGTAACATTGACACCTCCAGAGTTACCTGCGGCCTGTTCAGTTGTTCATAATGTAAAGCTAAGAACTGATGAGACTGCGGGAACTATTAATTCGTATAGTCAGATTCACAGGCAAGAATGACCCTGAGAGTGCCCAGTGTTGCATAATTAGGCGAATTCGGTCACAATCCCTCATCCATTAAAAAATGCTTACATTTTTTTTTAACGGCTGCAACATCACAACAGCATGGAACACTTGCTGTTGCCCCAAAAAGTTTTTTTGTACAAGAGAAGGCTGAGTATATATTAGACAATACTCAAACAGAACTCTGCTGTGCAGTAGACCGACGTTTCTTGCAGTCCTTTGACCCAATCTTATCCAAGAAAATCACTGCATGCACTTCTATGATCAGAGTTGTGTGTGAAACTTGGGCATCGACGGGTGAGAAAACTGACCGCACACAGCCAGTTTTTCACGGAAGAAGCTGAGAGATGTATAAAGCGGACCTAACTAGGATGGCTTCAGACCAAAATTACCTAATTGTACAGTTCCACAACTGTGGGCAGGTGACTGTAGACATGCTGGGATCTATACTTCTAAAACTGTTCTATGGTTTCCTGAGACGGAACGCGATCAGATTTAGGGGATGCCTGCTCCGATTTATGCATGTGGCTTAGTGGTTAGCACTACAGCCTTGCAGCGCTGGGGTCCTGGGTTCAAGTCCCAGGGTCAACATCTGCAAAGATTTTGTATGTTCTCTCCGTGTTTGTGTGGGTTTCCTCCCACTCTCCAACACACTGGTGGGTTGATTAGATTGTGAGCCACATTGGGGGCAGAGACCGATTTGTCGAGCTCTGTGCAGCGCTGTGTAAGGAATTATATATAAACATATACACACACACTCATGGGAAAGTGGGAATATCCTGACTCACTGGAGGAAAGATGGACATAGCAAATGGATATCTACATACACAAACCTGTACACACAGAGAAGCAGGTTTTATAGTAACGTCCCCCAAAAATCCAGGGGAGGGGGCTGGCTGGCGGTCAATTGTTTGCTGAAATTGGCAGGTGACATCTGCATTGATGTCCACTATAAAGGATGAGTATAACAGAACCTTTGTGCACATTTATAAGATCATTTGCTTTCTCTGACAACCCCCACCATAACCAGTGCTCTATGGAGCTCAGGGCGGTCCACATAATCCAGTAATGAGATTAAGCAGCTGCTTGTGGCTGGTCCATGTGCTCTCCACACACCTGAGCAGGTACTAGCTGTACACCGCGCATGCGCTAAACGTCCCATCCTCATACATGCGAGCATGGTAAGCTCCGCTATGGAGACAGCAAGTCCTGAGCCTGGCCTCGCACACCACCCCCGGCCTCTCCATGACACCCCGCACACATCATACCATCTCCAGCACCGGCTTCTTCTCCGCTCCCGCAGCCATGCTTTCCAATCCGCGGCGCCTACTGTGTGCGTCATCAGCGCGTCGCGCGGTGATGACGTCACCTGGCCCGAGGGAGTGACGGGAGTTGTAGTCTAACTTCAGAGTAGATCAGGTGACAGTTTGTATGCGCTGATCGGGGTAGGTACTAGACCCCAAATATCAGGTATCTGGACAAGGATTAGGACGGATCAGTTGACTTTCTTATCATTATGTAGCTTTATGATTTTTATTTTCCCAGTTCATGAAGGAAGGAGCTCTGGACAAATATACTATACATAGCTATGTAAAAACACTAGGAGTGCATTCACACCTTCAGTTGCTCAGGTGCAGTTTTTGATGTCCTAGAAAGGAGTGAATTGAATAAAGAGAAGGAGTAGCACTTGTGATATGTGATTACACATTGTGATCCTCACCTGGTTTTGGCTGCAAAAACTGAATGTGTGAACACAGCCTCATGCTCGCCACACATAAACATGCCCAAAGTCACATCAGTGTGGACCTGGACCGTAAACTTAGGGTGTGTACCTAACTTTGCTGGTTTAGCTCAAACCCCCTTCACCTTTGGGCCACGGACACATATTACACTAGGGTTGTATACATAACACAACGTTAGCGCACGGGGGCAGCCCTTGGCCCAGAGAAACGCATGCGATTGGCTTATCAATCGGGTGTTCGGGCAGAGGAACTCCCCCTGTGCACTAGCGTCGTGTTATGAATGGACGCCTAGCGGTACGTGTCACCGCGGCCTAATAGTCTGAGGCCGGTGCCACACGCACCGCTTTGTCTGCATTTGAACGGCCCGATCACATCGGTGTTTTTATGGAAACGCCTGAGATCGGGAAAGAGCCACCGGTGTTTTGCATTAAACACCGGTGGGTGAGGCTTTGTCTACGTTTGCGTTTTCAAACGCAGACAAAGCGGTACCTGTGGCACCAGCCTTAGAATTCCCTCTTTTATGTGAAATCTCCCCTGTGTACCTATAAATAAAAATATTCCACAAATACGACTCTTCTCATCCCATTTTTACATGTGATTAGGCAGGTTTAGTGGCTGCAGGGATAGTGTCACGCCAGAAGCCCCAATCTGGTTCTATAGTACATAGAAACACGCTAGTTATGTCATATTCAAGATAAAAATCTCATCAGATTTATAGTTCTGTGAGCTACAGACCTGGACATACAAGCAGTTCAAAAATAGGTGAGAACTGGATCTTTATCTGTATCTAATAATAATAATAATAAAGCCTTACTTATACAGCGCCTTCATATTCCATGGTGCTGTACTGTCTCTAGCTGCTTGTATCACCGATTCTGCAGCTCAAAAACTCATAAGCCTGACGTCATCTTTAATATGGCATTAAAGGCATGTTTGTAGAACAGAAGATAGGGGCTTCTCAAGTGACAAAGGTTAGGTTTGGTGTACACACGGCACTGTGGAAAGAAAAAAAGAAAAAAAACATTGTGAAATTAAAAAAAACTTGACTCATGATAACAAAATAACACAATATCTAATTCACTGTTATTAACAAAAATACAGAATTCCACAGATATAAGTCCAACCTGTCTCTATCAGTCCTGGTGTACTTTACTGTGGTTGCCCCTGGACTAGACCCTGGAGGGTCAGCAGACATCTTGCTATTCTGTCTGACGCTCTCTGCACCATAGCCCTCACCCTTTCATTCCAGGACGAATTCATACACACACACTCACTGACTTCCTGCCGGCAAGCAACTAGTGATGTGCCGTTCGCGAACAAGCTGGCTTGCTTGCGAACGACGGGAGCCGATGGCTCACTTAACCCCGCCCCTAACTGGTTCCCCACGCCGCCTTTAACTTGATATAATCGGGTTAAAGGTGGACTGGTGTGGGTGATTGACTGGCCTGCAGCTCCCTACTATATATTTAATAGGGAGACGTTCAGAAGCCAGAAGAGCCGACTCTTCTTAGTAAGCGGAGCTTAATGAGCCAGCTCACTAGGAAGAGCCGTAATTCCCATCAATACAAGCAAGGACAATACAAGTGTGAGGAGAGTAAGGCTACAGACAGATAAGGTCTTTATCCAGGGCAGAGGAAGGCACATCAGATCTGACAGTATGTGATGGCTGTGATAGCAGAGGGGAGAATGTCATGTGTTATATGCATCTCATGGATCTCATCATCTCTCATCTGCCTCATCTCACTTTTTATATGTGTCAAATACTAGTTCAATGTTCAGAAGCTAAATGAAAGTGTAGATAAACCTGTACCCTGATAATCTCAGCACACAGCATCTCATAGCACAGAGGAATCATGAAGTGTCTGTTTAGAGAGTCCCCGCCCACACCCTGGAATCTTACACCGATCATCACTGAGTGATGGGAGCTAAGGGGTTAAAAATTATCTTTATTGTGTAAACATCACTAGAGGATTGAAATTTTCTTTCACGGGCAAACTCCTTTAACCCCTTAACGCTCTGCGCCGTAGCTCTACGGCGCAGAGGTATAAGGGAAGTATGAAGAGGGCTCACGGGCTGAGTCCTCTTCATACAGAGGTGGGGGTTTTTGCATTTTGCACAAAACCCCCACCGCTAATAACCGCGGTCGGTGCTTGCACCGATCGCGGCTATTAACCCTCTAAACGCCGCCCGCAAAGCCGCCATCTTTTTTTCGATCGCCACGCCCCCGAACGTCATCGGGGGGCGGCGATCGGTTACCATGGTAGCCTCGGGTCTTCTCTTGACACGAGGCTACATGGTTTATGCAGGTTCATTACAATGAGCCAGTGGCTCATTGTAATGTAAGACCTGCAAAAACGCCATATATTGCAATACTGTAGTATTGCAGTATATGGTAGGAGCGATCTGATCATCTAGGGTTATTGTACCCTAGATGGTCTAAAAAATAGTAAAAAAAAAAAGAAAAAAAAAAGTTTAAAAAATAAAAAAAATTAATAAAATATTAAAAGTTCAAATCACCCCCCTTTCCCTAGAACGGATATAAAACATAACAAACAGTAAAAATCACAGACATATTAGGTATCGCCGCGTCCCAAAATGCCCGATCTATCAAAATATAAAAACGGTTACGGCCGGCGGTGACCTCCGAGGCGGGAAATGGCGCCCAAATGTCCGAAATGCGACTTTTACACCTTTTTACATAACATAAAAAATGAAATAAAAAATGATCAAAATGTCGCACAGACCTCAAAATGGTAGCAATGAAAACGTCGCCTCATTTCGCAAAAAATGACCCCTCACACATTTCCGTGCGCCAAAGTATGAAAAAGTTATTAGCGTCAGAAGATGGCAAAAAATTTTTTTTCTTTTTTGTACACATTCGTTTAATTTTTGAAAATGTATTAAAACACAATAAAACCTATATAAATTTGGTATCACCGCGATCGCACCGAACCAAAGAATAAAGTAGGCGTGTTATTTGGAGCGAAGAGTGAAAGTCGTAAAAACTGAGCCCACAAGAACGTGACGCACGTGCGGTTTTTTTTCAATTTTTCCACATTTGGAATTTTTTTTCAGCTTCGCAGTACACGGCATGTTAAAATAAATAACATTACGGGAAAGTAAAATTTGTTACGCACAAAATAAGCCCTCACACAGGTCTGTACACGTAAAAATGAAAAAGTTATGGATTTTTGAAGTTGGAGAGCGAGAAATGAGCCGGAAAACCCTCCGTCCTTAAGGGGTTAACAGAATTTTTCCAATTGAAATCTATTATTTTGTTTATCTACGTTACAAATAGTAATGCTGCCTTCTTTTATAACAATGTGATGTTGATGTGTTCTGCTCAGGGCTCCAGTGAGGTCTGTGATTGGCTGCAGTCATGACAAACAGCAGTGAAGAACAAAAGCTCTTGACAGAAATCGAAGGTTTTGTATAATCTAATACTTAGTATTTGTTCTGTTAGCTTTACTATTGCTTTACACTTTAGTATGTGACATTTATTTGCACAATTTGTCCTTCTCTACTTTACCTTGTACTTGTATATTCAAATTTACGTTTTTTAATCCCCTCCTCCCAAAAGCTGGAAATGTTTTATTTTTCTGTTTACAGAGCTGTATGAGGGTTTGTTATCTGTGGGACATTGTAAATCCGGGTACATGTCTGCATCTGCCAGGATCCTCTCGAAAATAGTGGCTTGATAATTTTTAAAAAAGTTGTCAGGTATTCACAGCGGATCTAGGGATCAGTCACATACCTCCCAACTCCTGGGCTTGAGAAATAGAGACAAAAAGCCCCTCCCTTTTTCAGAAACCACACCCAATGTCCACCCCTTGTCCCACCCCCAAACACAGTATAATATCAACCTTAGTGATACACATAGTAGAATGGCCACCACCTAATGCAACTCAGAAATACCCCTCTATAATTGTATCCTCCCTTTACTTTTGTGGCCTCCTGTCCTCCTCCATCTCCTTTCATATGGCGGTCTTCTGTCCTCCATCTCCCCTCATGTAGTGGCCTCCTGTCCTTCATGTACTCTCATATAATGGCCTCCTGTCCTCCATCTCCCCTCATATAGTGGCCTCCTGTCCTCCTCCATCTCCCCTCATATAGTGACCTCCTGTCCTCCATCCCCCTCATATAGTGGCCTCCTGTCCCAGCAAAACCCGTATTCATCCAGAACGCAATGGTAACAGGACAAAAACCAGCAAAACCCGTATTCACCCAGAACGCAATGGTAACAGGACAAAAAGCAGCAAAACCCGTATTCACCCAGAACGCAATGGTAACAGGACAAAAACCTACAAAACCCGTATTCAACCAGAACGCAATGGTATCAGGACAAAAAGCAGCAAAACCCGTATTCATCCAGAACGCAATGGTAACAGGACAAAAACCTACAAAACCCGTATTCATCCAGAACGCAATGGTATCAGGACAAAAAGCAGCAAAACCCGTATTCATCCAGAACGCAATGGTAATCTTGTTTTCTAATCTATCTCATCCCATCCACTCTCCTGGTAAAGAGCCTTGCCTACCATCCTGACCACTCTCCTGGTAAAGAGCCTTGCCTACCATCCTGACCACTCTCTTCTTGACATTGGCTACTTTCCTACTTGTATCTATCTTGTTCTCGAGTCTATCTCATCCCATCCACTCTCCTGGTAAAGAGCCTTGGCTACCATCCTGACCATGCTTTCTTCTTGTTTTCTAGTCTGTTGCCTCCTGACCACCCTCCTGGTAAAGATCCTTGGCTTCCGTTCTGACCATGCCTCCTCTTCATTAGCATTAGTACCAGTGCCACCAATGAGTAACTAACCAGTCAGACCAGTGTCAATCCAAATGTGACATGGCAAATCTACATAGAAACTTACATCCCTGTGTACTGCTAGGTTCTGCTACCTATTGCTGTAGGTTCCCACCACCGAAAGACTTTTTGAATGACCTATTGTGAAGTGAGCCTTTAAAATAAGTAGGGATTGTCATGTCCAACCAGGGACAACCTTCACGCCTCACTGAAATGGCAGAACTTTAGTTATTTAGAACAAAAGAATTCCGGAAACAAAACCTACAACCAGCACTAGATGACTCCTGAGATATATTCTTAGAATCCGTTCACAAAGGTTACGCGGTTTTCACAAAATGTGAGGCCTTTTCTTTCTTCTGGAGATGACATTGCAGTTTGTTCGGCTTACATCATTCTGCTAGACATCATCCCATCCAAATCACAGGGGAAAAGTCTCATAGAAGGTGAAGACCAGGATACATTGAGATATCTCCTCACTATCACAGCAGTCATCTGTGTAGATGTGACGGAGCATGCCCACAATCCTCTCCCGTAGAAGTCATATTATTATAACCACAAGGCCGGATACGTATATTACTAAGATAAAGGCAGATACAGCAGAGCGAAGATAGAATTCCCTCTCTGAATGCAGTGGTGGAGAGTTGTACCGTGTCGGCCATTGGAAGCTATCGCCTGATTTCTTCACTCTTCTCTGCTGAATGCAGATAGAGTTGAGCACAGTGGTGATGCAGGGAGCCATCGACCCCCCGCCCTCATCACCATAAAGCCTCTCCCAGCAGGAGCAATGTGATGATGAGGTGAGTAAATGTGTTTTTATACAACCACAAGGAGAGGGATGTAGGGGGCCTCAATGTGAGGAGGAGGTGGGGGCCACAATGTGAGGAGGAGGTGGGGCCTCAATGTGTGGAGGAGGAATGTAATGACATGGCCCAATCAGATTTCTTTATATACAGATGGGGGGGGGGGGGGGGGGGGGGTTACTTCAAAAATGTAAATTACTGTCTCTTTAAATGAAGTTCGCCGGTTTGGACTTTCTAGCACTGCCATTTCAATGTATGACGTAATATTGCTGATTATTTTTTTTCTGACATGGGAAATTAATGTGACTGGGTCATGCCGATTACATTTTGTCTGTACTTAGCTGATGTAGGTAAAGGGAACTTGTCAGTCTAACGCAGGCAGCATATTATAGAGCAGGGAGAACTTACCAAATGTACATAGTGTCCTATCTGTCCTTCTGGTAGCCTGTTATAGACCAGGAAGAGCTGAGCAGATTGTACATAGTGTCCTATCTACAGGCAGCATGTTATGGAGCAGGATGAGCTGAGCAGATTGTAGATAGTGTCCTATCTGCAGGCAGCATGTTATAGAGCAGGAGGTGCTGAGCAGATTATACATAGCGTCCTATCTGCTGGCAACATATTATAGAGCAGGAGGAGCTGAGCAGATTATACATAGTGTCCTATCTGCAGGCAATGTATTATAGAGCAGGAAGAGCTGAGCAGATTGTACATAGTGTCCTATCTGCAGACAGCATATTATAAAGCAGAAGAAGCTGGGTAGATTGTACATAGTGTCCTATATACAGGCAGAATGGTATAGAGCATGACGAGCTGTGTGGATTGTAAATGGTGACCTATCGGCAGACAGCATGTTATAGAGCAGGAGAAACTGGTAGTTCGAGTGTCCTATCTGCAGGCAGCGTGTTATAGGACAGAAGAAACTGAGCAGACCTTACATAGTATCCTTTCTACAGACAGTGTCGTATAGAGCAGGAAGAGCAATCAGATTGTATATAGGATCAAATGTTTAGGCAGCAACTTATAGAGCAGTAGGAGCTGTGCAGATTGAACATAGTGATGTCAGGATCACTTTAATGCTATTGTTAAAACACAGATGTAATGTCCAAGTAGATTTTGGGGGGATTTATCAGCACATTTTTCTCAACAGCTACAAAAAAAAAGTTGCAAAAACTTAAATCCCCTCCATGTGCTTTAACAAAATACCCCTTTAAGGAGCACTTAATGAGCCAGACGCTACATCTATATCTGCTGTAAGGATACGTTGGGCGGATTCACAAGGTGTCCTTATAACGTAGGGTTAGGGGGTAGCCTACTGTATTGCTCACCAGGAGGTAGCCAGGGCTTACAAACATGTCCTTAGGTGCACAGGAAAACTTGCGACCACTAGAAGTCAATATAGTCTTATCATTGTATTGTCCTTGTCCTGTTCTGCTCATCGTGGTGGTGTGTATGTTTTAATATTATTGAATTAAAAAAAGATTTTCTTTTTGTATTAAAAAATATATATGTCATCCACATGTTTTCCATATTTGTGGTTCAGTTGCTCGGTAACCTAACCATGTGACAAGCTGGTTATCACGATTCAAGCCTTTGGAATGGGTCAAAAACGCAATAAGAAAAAATGACGCATTATGTGAATGTGGCCTAAGGGCCAGCACAGACCAGTCTATATTTGGGCTGTACTGTCCACTGGTCTCCACCTTACCAGACTGCCCTGAGTGTACGCACATTAGACCTGGTTATGGGCAGAGGATGTTGTCCGCTTGTGTACATACAGTTTTTCTGGGCAAAGTGTTCAGTATTGGGTCTAACTCTGTTTAATCAAAATAATAAGTTATATTTTACTCTCGCCTTATCCTTCAGAGATTTGAGATATAGGCCCACCATTATCAAATGTAGAGCAGACTGCATTTTGCCTGTGCAGTACGCAGAGGGCGCTAGATTCAGGATTTAAGGTTCAGGATTCAGGTTCTTCATGACTCTGGCGCCCCCTGCACCTTAAAGATAGAGCAGACTATCTTTTTTGCGGCCACGGTACGGTGAACACATGTTGTGCTCACTGTACCGAGCCCGGGCGCCATAGACTTATATGCGGTTGTAAATACGTCCCCCATACGTTAGTGTCTATGGACCCTTAGCCTGCCTCGTCTTCTTTTCTTAAAACTTCCTGGCGAGTAACACATTAAATGGTCATGCCCTTCACCAGGCCATTTTCTTCCATTGCACCAGTTTCTGTCTCATATGTCCAACATAGCTTTTAGAGGTACAAAGGATGGAGCATGGAAAGGAACAGCAATGTCCTCTGTGTAGACATTGGGGGGAGAATTCATTACGTCTGGCATTTTAAACACCAGTTTTAAGAATCGTCCGCCATCTGTGCCGTACTCTCAGCAGAAGAGTTGCCTGCCTCTGTATGCTGTCAAAAATGTGTCGTTTCTGACATGCGTGTCATATATTACAATCACTGGTCTAACCACTGCAAACCTGGAGTGACGAACAAGACTTGCGATTTTTAAAGATTCTCTATCCCTTACAAAGAAGCTCTTGATACACTCGGCTGCACATGAACCATATTTGGCCTGTGGATACAAACTGCTGGTCTGATCCCACAAACTGAACACATTGCACAGGACGCAAGTCCACTGCCAGTGCTACAGTTCAGCCAGCAGACAGGGAGTCCTTGCATCATTTCTGTAAAACACAAGGAATCCTGTCCACTGCAGTGTATTCAATCTGTGGGATCGGACACGGAAGCGGTTTCCTTTCCACTTTTCGCAGGCATTCGTGAGCGAGACGCCTTCGCAAGCTAATTTTTCGACAAATTTTACACAAAGAAAACTAAAACCACATAAACAAATCAGTTTCTTTATGTTACAAGTGGGATTGGAAAACAAAATAGAAAATGCTAAGAAACTTATATTACACAGAACATGGTATATACAGAGTGCTGTGCCGTCACTCCATCGCCGTCTCCTTTTCATCATTGTATCGTTTCATACTGGTCTGTAAGACAATGGAAGGAGAAATGTTTAGGTCACAAGACGCTACACATGGAAAATAGACATGAAAGATTGTTTTCTAAAAGTTTTTAATCTTTTTGAACAGAATTATCTTAAAAATAATAAGATTTCAATTTCTTCTTCCTAACAACCAGAACGGTTCCTCACATAGTTGTGAGATGGGTTTCTTTCTTGTGGGCAGACCCATTTTCTTTTTGGTAATACATATGAATTTTTGATTGTTCTTAAGTCACTAAACATTGTGAAAGTTTTTTTTCTTGTGCTAGAAGGTGACATGTGATCACTGGATGGGTAGCAGTAACACACACAAATTCACCAGGGAAGATCGTCACTATGATAAAAAGTTTTGCAACGCACAGCCAAACCCTAAAGGGCCTGAATTTTCTCTGGAAAGATATTCCCAGGCAATGTCCGGGTCTTTCAAGGGTGATATGCAGAATTATAGCAATTTTCACGGATTTAGATATGAAATGGGAAACCTCCTCTGCAAGTAATTTAATGCATGAAACCAGCCCAGGGCAGACACAAACCAGCCCTGGGAAGATCATTTCTTCTCGGGTAGGAGCTGATACATGACACTGCGCCTCCAATCTGCAGGCAAAGCAAACCGGATATTGATTTAGGGGGCTCGCGTTGGAAAGGCGAGTACAGACTTATGTTTTTTGTAATAGACTCGAGTATAAGCCAAGTAAGGATTTTTAAGCACATTTTTTGTGCAGAAAAACTCAGTATGTTATCAGGGGGCACGATTAACATATACCCCGACTCAGATTATACACTGTTACACATGGGTTGGGATACTCTTCAACAGAGGATGTTTCGAATTTTCTTCAGCTTTCCGCCCCCCAAACTCTGCCCCATCATAGTGTTTTTGAAAAATTTCCAATCCACCTGCATCATCTTGTATTGTGCCAGCTGGGTGTACCCAGGAACACATGGCAGACATAAAATAGATCTACCCCTTTCACCCAGGTAACTGTACCTCAAATGTGTTGAGAACATGCTGGCAGACATCCATGAGGTCATTCAGTCCTTTCCTGAAAGGCTCCACTGCAGGCAATCCATCTGAGGGAAAACAATCACACAATGTGATTTTAAGAAATGGAGGGAGATTTGGTCTGCACTGGTATATAATTGCAGCCACCACCCCCCACCACCATTTGGCACTCCTGGGCCTCGGACACGCAGTGCTCGGTCACGATCCTAACAATACACCTGCCTTGCATGCTTGAAACTTCTCCCCACACCCTCCCAGTGATGTCACAAGCTCTAGGAAAGCACCGGCGCATGCACACTATATCTTCATTACGCACGGCCGTCTGCTTTGTAGTGCAGCCATGCGTAATGAAGATACAGTGTGCCAGTGCTTTCCGAGAATTTGTGATGTCTTGGGAGGGAGAAGTTTCAAGCAAGCAATACGCATGCATTATTATGATCGTGACCAAGCGCCAAGTACCCTGTGTCAGGAGCCCAGGAGCGCTGAATGGTGTCAGTTGCTCAGTGTAAAAATAGATTTTAGTTTTTTGGCGAAACTGTGGATTTATGTGCCTTACCAAGACCACCTCCAGCATCAGCTTACATACCCCAAAGTAAAGGAATGTTTAGGTCAAAATGACCATTTTGAAATGGTAGGTTTCCTTTAATTTCTGTGCAGGTGTATGCAGCAATGTAAACAAAGAAGAGTCCGAATCACTTGTACACAGCCCTGTAAAGGAAATCTACCATCAAATAAACCGGACACACTCATAGATCCAGGCACCGTGGCTGTGGTAATCTTCTTATCCATGGCCTTCCTTCCTTCTAAAATAAACTTTTTCAATAATGCTAATGAGCCATACGGCACTTGGGGTGCGTTACCAGGGACGCTCTGTGCTGTAGCTAAACAGGCTGTTACACTATCTCGGCCTACTGTAATCTCATACTATGCAGGAGCACTTCCCCCTCCCACTGTGTAACAGCCTGTGAAGGTACAGCATCGAGGGACTCTGTTAATTCCCCCCTTGAGCCCTTCCAGGTCATTAGCATAATGTTAAAAGTTGATTTTTAAAAGAAAAAATAAAAAGAAGGCCATGGATAACAAATATAAGAAGATTACCAAAGTCACCGTGTCTGGATCTATGAGTAATGTCCCCAATTTATCATGATGGATTTTTGATACTAGACTTCCTTTAAAGCTAAGTAGCCATTTATTTGTGTAACATAGTAGGAGCCATCCATAGATGACACAGCTTAGTTGATCACTTCAGCCAGTTTAACAGTAGGGGTGGGAAAAGTCAGACCGCAGAAGAACAGATCTCTGCCACCAATAAAGAAAACGAATCCTTACACAGAGCACAGTCATCTTGAGGCTTTATAAATACATACTTCGAGTCTGGACGCGGAAATTGATCTTGCTTTCTGAAGGGTGTGTGATGCTGTATCCGCAGAACTCTACTTCTGGGCTGAAAGCACAAAGAATAGAAGATTCATAAATCACTGCTAGTCTATAAACCCTGCATTCGGGGACAATACTGCATTTTGGCCAGTTATGTTTAAGGGTTTTCTCCCCAACCGATCCCTGAACCCATGTTGTGGATTAGTGTGGTCGGACTTAAAGATCATGAAAATGTAGGTCCCTACCCGTGGTAAGGAGAAGACGTTACTCAGTCTACAATGTAGTGAAGGTGACTCCTTAGAGTAACATTTTGCTAGTAGCATGCTAGGGCCATGATATGAACCCTAAACTAGTGGGTTGCCATAACCACAGCCTGTAGAATTACAACCTTACAAGATTTAGCAAGCAGTGAGTATGGTAACACCAGACTCCTGAAACACACCTATAATACCCATTTACACCTCATACAATTTTGTTAAGCGTTTGTACACAGCCAAAACTAGAACAGTTCTCCCCTATGTCTGGACACTATATGCCCCATCCTGCAAAACTGTGTAATAGTCGCTGTACTATGTCGGGCTTCTGGCACCAGCTCATAAGCTGGTGTATTGTCCAAACAATTTACAAATTCTAAGGCCCCTCCTCATCCTCATAGACTGTAAGCTCTTGTGTCACCCCCTCATCCTCATAGACTGTAAGCTCTTGTGTCACCCCTCATCCTCATATACTGTAAGCTCTTGCAAGCAGGCCCCTCACTCCTATTGTTCCATATGAATTATTTCATTTATAAATGTCCTCTATGATTTGTAAAGTGCTACAGAATATGATTTAAAGATTATTATTATTATTATTTCATTGTTCAGTGGTTCAGATCAGAAAATCCCTTCAGCACATGGAGCGTTTTTACTGACTGCAGTCCCTCATGGCCAAGAGGCTAAACCACACCTAAAGCGTTAAATTTCTTAAAGGCAGATTTACTTATGTTGAGGGTTGTAGTCACTACAATGATGTTATGTATGGGATTTTACAATTACTTAGCCCTTTCAAAGTCAAGAGATGAAAAGATCTGAAAATCACCTAAATATGATAAATTGTTTCAAAGTTATAACAAATTTTCCTATAACTAGCTCAAAACCCATCATGATAAACCAGGGACATTACTCATAGATCCAGGAACTGTGACTGTGGGAATCTACTTATATTTGTTATTCACGGCATCCTTCCTTCTAAAACCAACTTTTATAATTATGCTAATGAGTCTGAAGGGCTCCTTGGTGTGTCACTAAAGACCTGTGCTGCAGATTCCCAGAAAACTTCCTCTGCTGTAGGGAAATAAATCAGGCAGGGGAAGTTCTGAAGGGGCAGAGAGGAGACAGTGTAACAGCATGTGAAGCTGTACCACAGAGATGCTTCCCCATTAGGCAGAGGGATTTGGGAAAGAGTGCTGACTGAGCAAGGCATAGGGGGAGAAAATGTAACAGTCATTGAATCTAAGGGGCTTTAGTAGTACTCAAAGAAGCCCTTCAGGCTCTAAAGAATAAATGATACAAGTTGGTTTTAGAAGGAAGGAAAACACTGATAAATATAAGGGGATTACCTCACAGTGACTGCGCAAGTTCCCTTGGATTATCATGATGGATTTTTGATGGTACATTTCCTTTGAAGTTACCCAGCCATTAGTATGAGTAACATAGTAGAAAATGTCATGTACTGGAGTTTGTCTACTTACTTCTTCATGACCATGTAACGTAGAGCATTACCCAACGTGTGATCTTCCTCATGTAACACAAAGGTCACACAGGACTCATCTGTCCCACTAGCCTGGACCTAAAGAGAGGGGGAAAAAAAGAATATATTAGAATGTCACATGGTAGAGTGTTTTCAGAGTCATTATATATACTGATATCTGGCGCCACCTAGTGACCGGTGTGTCAAACCTAACTGTACAGTACCACAGCATGATCAAAACCACATACAGGCAGTCCCCGGGTTACATACAAGATAGGGTCTGGAGGTTTGTTCTTAAGTTGAATTTGTATGCAAGTCGAAACTGTATATTTTATAATGGAAGTTTTAGACAATTTTTTTTCTTTTGCCCCAGTGACAATTGGAGTTTCAAAATTTTTGGTGTAATTGGACCAAGAATTATCAATAAAGCTTCATTACAGACACCTTACAGCTGATCATTGCAGTCTGGGACTATAGTAAAGCATCCAGAGAGCTTCACCAGAGGTCACATGGGGCAGAGGGGTCCGTCTGTAACTATGGGTTGTCTGTAAGTCGGGTGTCCTTAAGTAGGGGACCGCCTGTATTATCCTTTAAAGGGAACCTGTCAGGGCGATTTTGCACACCCACAGGTCCCTATGGACCAGTGGAATAGTATCCCAAATCACCATGTCTGATTTCTTTTTAAGCAGGAGTATATTAAAAAAAAACAAACAAAAAAAAAAAAACCTTTATACTCCCCTCCTTCTTTGCTCCCTTCAGTGCCTGTGCTGAATGAATCGGGCGTATTACACCCCAGCTTCACTGTGCAAGCGCTGCACGTACAAACGGGCCCTTAATATCAGCTTCACTTGCCACATCTCAGGAGAAGGGGTCGGCACAGGATGTTCAGATGAGAGTCCGATACACCTCATCAGACTCACATCTACATAGGCATAAAAGTTTCATTATTTTACATTTTCTACATGTACAGCCCTCATACAGGGCCAATTTAAGAACCCTAAACCACAAGCCCATACGGACTTGTAGTTGGCTTAGTGTCCCAAATTGTCCTGACCGCTCCTCTTTAAAGGAATTTCCCTGGAAAAAAGTCAGGCTCTATCCTGTGGATAGGGCCTAATTTGGTGACCGGTGGGGTTCTCAGTGATGGGACCCCGACAGATCATGAGAACAGGGGGGTGCAAGGAACCTCTGTTGGACCCCTCGTTGCTCCCAGAGATGAGCAGACGGCCACACAAGTCCATTCTGCTCCATTCATCAGTATGGAGCTGCCTAACTTGGTCCCCAGGAAAAAAAAAAACCTTTATAATACGAATGTATCCTTATTAGATCACAGTAGTAACATTGACACCTCCAGAGTTACCTGCGGCCTGTTCAGTTGTTCATAATGTAAAGCTAAGAACTGATGAGACTGCGGGAACTATTAATTCGTATAGTCAGATTCACAGGCAAGAATGACCCTGAGAGTGCCCAGTGTTGCATAATTAGGCGAATTCGGTCACAATCCCTCATCCATTAAAAAATGCTTACATTTTTTTTTAACGGCTGCAACATCACAACAGCATGGAACACTTGCTGTTGCCCCAAAAAGTTTTTTTGTACAAGAGAAGGCTGAGTATATATTAGACAATACTCAAACAGAACTCTGCTGTGCAGTAGACCGACGTTTCTTGCAGTCCTTTGACCCAATCTTATCCAAGAAAATCACTGCATGCACTTCTATGATCAGAGTTGTGTGTGAAACTTGGGCATCGACGGGTGAGAAAACTGACCGCACACAGCCAGTTTTTCACGGAAGAAGCTGAGAGATGTATAAAGCGGACCTAACTAGGATGGCTTCAGACCAAAATTACCTAATTGTACAGTTCCACAACTGTGGGCAGGTGACTGTAGACATGCTGGGATCTATACTTCTAAAACTGTTCTATGGTTTCCTGAGACGGAACGCGATCAGATTTAGGGGATGCCTGCTCCGATTTATGCATGTGGCTTAGTGGTTAGCACTACAGCCTTGCAGCGCTGGGGTCCTGGGTTCAAGTCCCAGGGTCAACATCTGCAAAGATTTTGTATGTTCTCTCCGTGTTTGTGTGGGTTTCCTCCCACTCTCCAACACACTGGTGGGTTGATTAGATTGTGAGCCACATTGGGGGCAGAGACCGATTTGTCGAGCTCTGTGCAGCGCTGTGTAAGGAATTATATATAAACATATACACACACACTCATGGGAAAGTGGGAATATCCTGACTCACTGGAGGAAAGATGGACATAGCAAATGGATATCTACATACACAAACCTGTACACACAGAGAAGCAGGTTTTATAGTAACGTCCCCCAAAAATCCAGGGGAGGGGGCTGGCTGGCGGTCAATTGTTTGCTGAAATTGGCAGGTGACATCTGCATTGATGTCCACTATAAAGGATGAGTATAACAGAACCTTTGTGCACATTTATAAGATCATTTGCTTTCTCTGACAACCCCCACCATAACCAGTGCTCTATGGAGCTCAGGGCGGTCCACATAATCCAGTAATGAGATTAAGCAGCTGCTTGTGGCTGGTCCATGTGCTCTCCACACACCTGAGCAGGTACTAGCTGTACACCGCGCATGCGCTAAACGTCCCATCCTCATACATGCGAGCATGGTAAGCTCCGCTATGGAGACAGCAAGTCCTGAGCCTGGCCTCGCACACCACCCCCGGCCTCTCCATGACACCCCGCACACATCATACCATCTCCAGCACCGGCTTCTTCTCCGCTCCCGCAGCCATGCTTTCCAATCCGCGGCGCCTACTGTGTGCGTCATCAGCGCGTCGCGCGGTGATGACGTCACCTGGCCCGAGGGAGTGACGGGAGTTGTAGTCTAACTTCAGAGTAGATCAGGTGACAGTTTGTATGCGCTGATCGGGGTAGGTACTAGACCCCAAATATCAGGTATCTGGACAAGGATTAGGACGGATCAGTTGACTTTCTTATCATTATGTAGCTTTATGATTTTTATTTTCCCAGTTCATGAAGGAAGGAGCTCTGGACAAATATACTATACATAGCTATGTAAAAACACTAGGAGTGCATTCACACCTTCAGTTGCTCAGGTGCAGTTTTTGATGTCCTAGAAAGGAGTGAATTGAATAAAGAGAAGGAGTAGCACTTGTGATATGTGATTACACATTGTGATCCTCACCTGGTTTTGGCTGCAAAAACTGAATGTGTGAACACAGCCTCATGCTCGCCACACATAAACATGCCCAAAGTCACATCAGTGTGGACCTGGACCGTAAACTTAGGGTGTGTACCTAACTTTGCTGGTTTAGCTCAAACCCCCTTCACCTTTGGGCCACGGACACATATTACACTAGGGTTGTATACATAACACAACGTTAGCGCACGGGGGCAGCCCTTGGCCCAGAGAAACGCATGCGATTGGCTTATCAATCGGGTGTTCGGGCAGAGGAACTCCCCCTGTGCACTAGCGTCGTGTTATGAATGGACGCCTAGCGGTACGTGTCACCGCGGCCTAATAGTCTGAGGCCGGTGCCACACGCACCGCTTTGTCTGCATTTGAACGGCCCGATCACATCGGTGTTTTTATGGAAACGCCTGAGATCGGGAAAGAGCCACCGGTGTTTTGCATTAAACACCGGTGGGTGAGGCTTTGTCTACGTTTGCGTTTTCAAACGCAGACAAAGCGGTACCTGTGGCACCAGCCTTAGAATTCCCTCTTTTATGTGAAATCTCCCCTGTGTACCTATAAATAAAAATATTCCACAAATACGACTCTTCTCATCCCATTTTTACATGTGATTAGGCAGGTTTAGTGGCTGCAGGGATAGTGTCACGCCAGAAGCCCCAATCTGGTTCTATAGTACATAGAAACACGCTAGTTATGTCATATTCAAGATAAAAATCTCATCAGATTTATAGTTCTGTGAGCTACAGACCTGGACATACAAGCAGTTCAAAAATAGGTGAGAACTGGATCTTTATCTGTATCTAATAATAATAATAATAAAGCCTTACTTATACAGCGCCTTCATATTCCATGGTGCTGTACTGTCTCTAGCTGCTTGTATCACCGATTCTGCAGCTCAAAAACTCATAAGCCTGACGTCATCTTTAATATGGCATTAAAGGCATGTTTGTAGAACAGAAGATAGGGGCTTCTCAAGTGACAAAGGTTAGGTTTGGTGTACACACGGCACTGTGGAAAGAAAAAAAGAAAAAAAACATTGTGAAATTAAAAAAAACTTGACTCATGATAACAAAATAACACAATATCTAATTCACTGTTATTAACAAAAATACAGAATTCCACAGATATAAGTCCAACCTGTCTCTATCAGTCCTGGTGTACTTTACTGTGGTTGCCCCTGGACTAGACCCTGGAGGGTCAGCAGACATCTTGCTATTCTGTCTGACGCTCTCTGCACCATAGCCCTCACCCTTTCATTCCAGGACGAATTCATACACACACACTCACTGACTTCCTGCCGGCAAGCAACTAGTGATGTGCCGTTCGCGAACAAGCTGGCTTGCTTGCGAACGACGGGAGCCGATGGCTCACTTAACCCCGCCCCTAACTGGTTCCCCACGCCGCCTTTAACTTGATATAATCGGGTTAAAGGTGGACTGGTGTGGGTGATTGACTGGCCTGCAGCTCCCTACTATATATTTAATAGGGAGACGTTCAGAAGCCAGAAGAGCCGACTCTTCTTAGTAAGCGGAGCTTAATGAGCCAGCTCACTAGGAAGAGCCGTAATTCCCATCAATACAAGCAAGGACAATACAAGTGTGAGGAGAGTAAGGCTACAGACAGATAAGGTCTTTATCCAGGGCAGAGGAAGGCACATCAGATCTGACAGTATGTGATGGCTGTGATAGCAGAGGGGAGAATGTCATGTGTTATATGCATCTCATGGATCTCATCATCTCTCATCTGCCTCATCTCACTTTTTATATGTGTCAAATACTAGTTCAATGTTCAGAAGCTAAATGAAAGTGTAGATAAACCTGTACCCTGATAATCTCAGCACACAGCATCTCATAGCACAGAGGAATCATGAAGTGTCTGTTTAGAGAGTCCCCGCCCACACCCTGGAATCTTACACCGATCATCACTGAGTGATGGGAGCTAAGGGGTTAAAAATTATCTTTATTGTGTAAACATCACTAGAGGATTGAAATTTTCTTTCACGGGCAAACTCCTTTAACCCCTTAACGCTCTGCGCCGTAGCTCTACGGCGCAGAGGTATAAGGGAAGTATGAAGAGGGCTCACGGGCTGAGTCCTCTTCATACAGAGGTGGGGGTTTTTGCATTTTGCACAAAACCCCCACCGCTAATAACCGCGGTCGGTGCTTGCACCGATCGCGGCTATTAACCCTCTAAACGCCGCCCGCAAAGCCGCCATCTTTTTTTCGATCGCCACGCCCCCGAACGTCATCGGGGGGCGGCGATCGGTTACCATGGTAGCCTCGGGTCTTCTCTTGACACGAGGCTACATGGTTTATGCAGGTTCATTACAATGAGCCAGTGGCTCATTGTAATGTAAGACCTGCAAAAACGCCATATATTGCAATACTGTAGTATTGCAGTATATGGTAGGAGCGATCTGATCATCTAGGGTTATTGTACCCTAGATGGTCTAAAAAATAGTAAAAAAAAAAAGAAAAAAAAAAGTTTAAAAAATAAAAAAAATTAATAAAATATTAAAAGTTCAAATCACCCCCCTTTCCCTAGAACGGATATAAAACATAACAAACAGTAAAAATCACAGACATATTAGGTATCGCCGCGTCCCAAAATGCCCGATCTATCAAAATATAAAAACGGTTACGGCCGGCGGTGACCTCCGAGGCGGGAAATGGCGCCCAAATGTCCGAAATGCGACTTTTACACCTTTTTACATAACATAAAAAATGAAATAAAAAATGATCAAAATGTCGCACAGACCTCAAAATGGTAGCAATGAAAACGTCGCCTCATTTCGCAAAAAATGACCCCTCACACATTTCCGTGCGCCAAAGTATGAAAAAGTTATTAGCGTCAGAAGATGGCAAAAAATTTTTTTTCTTTTTTGTACACATTCGTTTAATTTTTGAAAATGTATTAAAACACAATAAAACCTATATAAATTTGGTATCACCGCGATCGCACCGAACCAAAGAATAAAGTAGGCGTGTTATTTGGAGCGAAGAGTGAAAGTCGTAAAAACTGAGCCCACAAGAACGTGACGCACGTGCGGTTTTTTTTCAATTTTTCCACATTTGGAATTTTTTTTCAGCTTCGCAGTACACGGCATGTTAAAATAAATAACATTACGGGAAAGTAAAATTTGTTACGCACAAAATAAGCCCTCACACAGGTCTGTACACGTAAAAATGAAAAAGTTATGGATTTTTGAAGTTGGAGAGCGAGAAATGAGCCGGAAAACCCTCCGTCCTTAAGGGGTTAACAGAATTTTTCCAATTGAAATCTATTATTTTGTTTATCTACGTTACAAATAGTAATGCTGCCTTCTTTTATAACAATGTGATGTTGATGTGTTCTGCTCAGGGCTCCAGTGAGGTCTGTGATTGGCTGCAGTCATGACAAACAGCAGTGAAGAACAAAAGCTCTTGACAGAAATCGAAGGTTTTGTATAATCTAATACTTAGTATTTGTTCTGTTAGCTTTACTATTGCTTTACACTTTAGTATGTGACATTTATTTGCACAATTTGTCCTTCTCTACTTTACCTTGTACTTGTATATTCAAATTTACGTTTTTTAATCCCCTCCTCCCAAAAGCTGGAAATGTTTTATTTTTCTGTTTACAGAGCTGTATGAGGGTTTGTTATCTGTGGGACATTGTAAATCCGGGTACATGTCTGCATCTGCCAGGATCCTCTCGAAAATAGTGGCTTGATAATTTTTAAAAAAGTTGTCAGGTATTCACAGCGGATCTAGGGATCAGTCACATACCTCCCAACTCCTGGGCTTGAGAAATAGAGACAAAAAGCCCCTCCCTTTTTCAGAAACCACACCCAATGTCCACCCCTTGTCCCACCCCCAAACACAGTATAATATCAACCTTAGTGATACACATAGTAGAATGGCCACCACCTAATGCAACTCAGAAATACCCCTCTATAATTGTATCCTCCCTTTACTTTTGTGGCCTCCTGTCCTCCTCCATCTCCTTTCATATGGCGGTCTTCTGTCCTCCATCTCCCCTCATGTAGTGGCCTCCTGTCCTTCATGTACTCTCATATAATGGCCTCCTGTCCTCCATCTCCCCTCATATAATGGCCTCCTGTCCTCCTCCATCTCCCCTCATATAGTGACCTCCTGTCCTCCATCTCCCCTCATATAGTGGCCTCCTGTCCAATGTGAGGAGGAGATGAGAGGTCACAATATGAGGAGGAGATGGGGGGGACATTTTGAGGAAAAAGTGGGTGGCCAAAATATAAAGAGTATGGGCACAATTTGAAAAGGATGTGGAGCCACAATATCAGGAGGAGCTGGGGCATCAATATGAGATGGGGGGACAATTTGAGGAGGAGTGGACCACACTGTGAGGAGGAAAAGGGGTTAAAATGTTAAGGAGAGAGGCTGCTAATGTGTTGAAGACAGAACCAGTCCAATCCGTAGCCCCTGTCTATATCACAGCAGAGTCCTCTCTATACATGTGACAGAGCATGCCCACAACACTCTCCCACAGAAGTCATTTTGTTATAGTTGCAAGGTAGGAGTCTTATAACGACATGTAACACTTCTATTGTAACGCTGCAGGTAGATAGGACCAGAGCAAACACAGATCACAGCATTGGGAATACTTCTCCCTCCTCCTTTCCGCAGCACATTCCTCCCTGTAACCGAGCACGCTCACAACTCTCTCCCATAGAAGTCAATGGAGTGTAGACATATACAAAGAACATCTGTAATGGAGACATAGAACAATAGTGCGGTGCTGTATGGTCTCACCTGTTATAGGTACATCTCCTGTTAGTGACCTGGTCCATGCAGCGGGTAGGGTGTAACATGTGGTCCCATAGGCTAAGCACAGAGGAGAGCGAGACGAGACTAAGAAGCCCCCTGTGGTGCAAAACCTGCCGGAGAACGGATCTTTTGCTTACTGTCTATATACGAGTATGGACTTGTATGAAGAAACTCCCACTCAAACCTGCAGATATAAGGTGTGAAGTAAACCTGTTCTCACGCTGGGGTTATTACCACCACTACTTATATACAAGGGCGTCACCTCTCCCTCTTCCCGTTTTTTAAGCCTAAGGAACCAATAAACCTCAGAGCATCATGTTCGGTGTCAGGTTATATGAGACACATCATTGCAGCGTCATATGTAAATCTTTGCCGCTTTTTAGATTGTCCATTGTCACTCATTGGGGCACAGTGACAGGTTTTGCGACGCACTTTTTCGGACCTATCTTTAATTGGAAAATGATATGCACAGGTATTAAATTGCAGGTGGGTTGCGATTGGGTCGAACGCAATCCTTTTTTTGGCGCAGCTGCGTTGCTTTCATGCGACACAAATCAGGGGTGTGCCATTGGACGATCCAACTTATTCGGACTGAGCGCGGGATTTAACTTTCAAATTGTGTCGCAAGCCCAAGCACTTACATGCATCACTAATAATATGGTGAACTCCGGCGGTCCTGAGCGGGGAAGCGACACATGCAGGATATCGGGCGCACAATCTTAGTGTATCGCGGCACAGTGCATTATACACGGACAATGCACTTTTGAAGAACTCCACTTAAAGGGGTAAGTAAATGTGCCCCATTGTCGCTACTACTGTATCAGCAGCTTGTTTCAGTACTAAAGGGAAAGTAAAGAGACAGGCCCTAAACTTCCCAGCCAACGAACTGCCACCAGTCCTTTGTATAGTCCTCCTGAATTATAAATATAGGGGCGCAGAGGCCCTGTGGGGCGTGAAGGGGCGTGAGGGGGGCGGCCGGCCGAGCGGAGGACGCAACTGGCCGGGAGTGGGCCGGTGCAGTGCGTTACTGTCCCCACTCCGGCGCACTTGTAGAATAAACGCTGCGCAGCCTCCTGCTCCAAGGCTCACGCCTCTTGATGTATGCCGCTGCGTATATACAGCGGCTGAGCATGAGCGCCAGCGTATGATAAATGTCCCCCATCGTCTTTATTTTTGTACATTTTCACCATATTATGGACCTTATCTATATTATAGACTTCATCATAAACACATGTATAAGATGTGGTATTTGGGAGCGAGGATTTATATAAAACCCTCCTGCACCCCTAGTAAGGTTAGTGTAGCCTTGAGGAAAAAGTGTTTGCCACCAGACAGCAGCTCTGTCATCAGCTGCAAGAGCAGGAGAGATCTACCAGCTGTCACTAGAGTCTCACACTGCCAAAGCCAGCTCACAGAGGTACCACCACCATCCTGCTTGCCTCAAGTGTTAGGGACCAAGAAACCACCACCCCACAGACTTGTCCCTGGGAGCTGGTGGGTGAAAGCCTTGGATATCATTAGTGTTTAGAGGGGCAAGAGTGTATTGAAGCAGAGCCAAGTAAGTCCAGATTACAGGGAGAGCACCTGGGGCCAGAGCCCCTGGGCCCCCACCAATGAGCAGGTATAGGGGGCCCCCACCATCCTGTTTGCCTCCACTCCTGTATAATGACCAGTGATATCAGTGTCTGGCACCTCCCAGGTGCTGTGTGGGTCCTCCATTGTGCAATCCAAGGTCTGGACATAACAATGAGAATAAAAGCAGTCAGTGGCCTCGGTGAGAGCAGCAGGGGAGTGAAGGGATAAAGCTATATGTGTGGGAGGACATGGAGTATGTTCTTGGGGGTTGTTAAAGAAAGGGGGATATCAGAGGTTCTGCAGTAGCTGAGATGTGTATTATGAGGTTCTGCAGTAGCTGAGATGTGTATTATGAGGTCCTGCAGCCTCTGATGTGTGTTATAATGTTCTGCTGTTATGATGTTCTTTAGCAGACCCCCTTCCAATCTGATGAACAAGGAAACCCCTTTCATCACGAAACTACTACATGTTAGTTAATTCCTTTACTACCCTAGACCTGGGTAACCTCCTTGTTGTCCTAGGTCAGCAGGGATAATGACCTTCGTTTACAAGCTTAGAATAATTACCATAAGCAAATGAATAAAGAGCACATTAATCCGTCTGGTGCTCGGCCGGGCCGGTGTCTGGGTTTATTCTTTGTGGTTTTTTTTAATAATGAGAACTGTGACTGTGTTGTTGCTGTTACTATGATGTGGTGAGGACGACTCTATGTTATTCTCCGAGCTATGCGGATATAAGATTTCAGTTCCCATAAATGTTGAATCAAAAGGGACTTTTATTTAAGCTGTAATTGGATTATAATACAGCAAGAAACCACATGGTGTAAGACTGCCTGAGCTTCTCTAAGTCCATGTAATGTATAGGGGGACATCTCCAGGAAGTTGTCCTCTTACCCCACCCAATAGTATTAAATCCTGGTCCTTAAGCCATCTACTGCATTTAGCCAGTGGGGGTTTCGTGAGCACCCTTAACTTTATTGTCAATAAAACCCGTAGGAAACAAACCCCCGTAGCTACCAAATTGGGCTGCATCTCAAGGACTCACGTCCCTAACGTCAAGAACTTAGAGTAATCAAGATCTTTCTGTGATTGAGATGTTGTATCCTCGGATCGGAATGTCAGACAATGCAGAGAATGCTACAAAAGCCAGAAGCTAGAGGAAGCAATTGTGAAGACAAAGGGAGGCTCCACGTTGAACTGCTGTCAGATCCCACAGGGCCTTTTCTCTTCCTTTCATATTATTGTATGTTATTTTTTCTTCTACTTTGATTTGCTTTACTGCTGTAGGTTTTTTTTTAGCTAGGTTGATTGTTGTGCTTTATCAATGGTGGTGGGAAAGTACATACTACGACCGTCACAAAGTCCTGACTGATACTCAAAAGTGTCCTGAAGTAGGCTGGGCTTGGCAAGGCTAGAGATGGGGGGAGGAAGAAGGAGACCTCACCTTACTTCTAAGAAAAGGGGGTTATTGTCTTGAGAAGAAAGCAGGTTTTCAAGTACACTGCACCATATCATAAGAAGGTCAAGACCTCTGTGATGGATGTAGTGTCGAGAGACAAAATTGCCAGTAATTGCTGTAGTACAACATTCGTGCCCTGTGGCTAATCCTTCGATGACATCGTATATGTGCTGCAGGCACAGTGTTTTATCAAAGGACTGTCATCAGGACTGATAGTATCGTTTTTTTTTTCCTCCATAGTTTGAATTGTTTGTTCAGAGATTGTCGAAGGAAGCCACACAGGTTGTAGTGGCAATAATTTTGGATGTGGGGTGGACCTTCACTTTATCTTATGACAACCATAACTACAGGAAACACTGTGCCTGGAATAAATACATGAAACACTTTATGGTGTCAAGATGGCCAAAGCTTAATTTAAGGCTATACTCACACTGCCGTTGCCCGCCCGTACCGTACCGTAGCGGGCAACGGCAGTGTACGGGGAGAGGAGGAGGAGGTGAGCGCAGCTCACCCCCGCCCCTCTCCATAGCAACCTATGGCGCACGGCGCCGTATTACGGGAAAAGATAGGACAGGTCACGTGTGCGACACCGTACCGCTCCCGTAGGGTGCCGTGCGCCCATAGAAGTGTATGGGGGACGTATATCGGACGTATATACGGCGGCCGTATATACGTCCCCCATACGTTCGTGTGAATATAGCCTAAGTCACACAAATAAAATAATAAGAGGAGGAGTCAGGGGGCGGGACACTCTGGCTGGGCATTTTAGCAGAGCCATTTACCCTAGTGAAGAACCCCACTCCGGGGCTTCACTACCCCTTCCGCTGGATGACATTACCATTAAGACATCCTTCCTGCAGCCACATCTAAAGCTCCGTCTGTTCATCATCACGAGGCTTATCATCCTCCATTAGTTAAAATTAGTCCACCTGCATCTTCCACCCGGCTCCTCCAACACCAATTCAAAGCTGTGACGCATAAGAAAACCAGCCATACTTTTTTACTTACTATTGTTGTTCATTTTATACTTCTAGTTTGTGCGGTCGCACATCGACTGTGGGTGCTTAGTAGGATTAGGGTACCCACCCCAAATGTATCAAGTAAAAATTGAATCCAAGCACTCCTTGGGTGATATTTATTTATATACAGTGATCAATCTGTGACGTTTCGGCCCGGCTCAGGCCTTTGTCAAACACTACAAGATATAATGAAAATAGCATATATACAAGTGAGTAAAACTAGATATTGACCAAAAATTGTAAATAGGTATACAGGAGAAAGAAAAACCATGACAAAAGTTACCTAGTTACAGTAATTAGAAGTACAGAGTGCCTAAAACTCTGGGTCATATATGTGACATCTGTGAATAAAAGGAGACATAGTTACCGATCAAGTAGAAAGATAGGAATAAGGCTGGCTGGGTATGGCGGGCATATGGTATGGACACTATGGGGCAGATTTACTTACCCGGTCCATTCGCGATCCAGCGGCGCATTCTCTGCAGTGGATTTGGGTCCGGACTGGATTCACAAAGGTAGTTCCTCTGCCGTCCACCAGGTGGCGCTGCTGCGCTGAAAAGCATCTGAACGCACTGGAATTCACCGAGCCGGACCAAGTGAAGGTAAGCGGGTCCCAAGCGACAGTTTTTTTGTATTAAATGTGGCGGGTTTTTTTAATCCGTCGGGTTTTCGCTCGGCCACGCCCCCCGATTTCCGCCGCGTGCATGCCGGTGCCGATGCGCCACAATCCGAAATATTCGGGTAACACGTCGGGAAAACGCGAATCGGGCCCTTAGTAAATGACCCCCTATGTGTCAGCTGGGAAGCACGCTGCTGTGTAATGCAGTGTCGGCGGTTTAAATGCCCTAAAGCCCGCCTCCAGACCACCTTCGGACCGTCCCACTGTGTGACGCACTTGTCACGTGGGATGCTGGTGGCGTGTCACCTGATATGGGCGGATTGGTCTGATCAGAGTGAGAGACCGCCCCTGGGCGTGACGCCCCTAGGCAGAATGCTGCCGGCGTGTATCACTGCTGTCAGAGGAGGAAGGATGGTATGCGCATGCGCGTGTTCATTTTCTAATTATATGTTTCTATTTTTATATTTATTTTTGTATTGAATCCATGAACATAATGCCCAGGAAAAAGCTATAGAACTGGCAAACCTTCAACTCTAGGGAACCCATGGCTGAAGCATTGCCCTTTCCTTGGGTTTCCGATGCCAATTTGATCTCATCATACAACAATATACTGTATGTACCAGTGTTATATCTACTCCTGAGAGCCTTCTCACGGTATTAACCCCTTCCCGACATTTGACGTACTATTACTGCATGGCGGGAGGTGCGTTCCCACAAAATGCGGTAATAGTACGTCATGCTTCTGGCGCCGGCTCCAGAACGGAGCCCGCGCCAGAAGCTGCGGGTGTCGGCTATATATTATAGCCGACACCAGCCTCTCTCTAACACCGCTGCGCTCGGAGATTTCTCGATCGCGGGTGAACCCTGACACGCCGCGGTGCGATGACCGCGGGTGCTAGGGGCTTTGAGAAGCCTCGGACCCCCCGCGGCGCTTAGCGGGGGGGTCCGCAGCTCGATCGCGGGGCTGCGCGATCCTCTTCTGTGAGCCGGGTCCGTGCCTTCTGGCAGGACCCGGCTGTAACACACTGAGCATGCGCAGCATGCTCAGTGTGTTACATTACACAGTGTAATACATCTGTATTACACTGTGTAATGTGAAGAATAGCTTGAACAAGTGATCAGTGGATCACTTGTTCAAGCTAACCTGTAAAAGTTAATTAAAAAATGTTAAAAACACTACATAAAATCATTTTTTAATAAAAAGAATTAATTAAATAAAGTTAAAGTCCCCTAAACACAAATATTCCCTATACACATGCAATAAAGTGAAAAAAACACAAAATCGCCAAAAAACCCCACATATTTGGTATCGCCGCGTCCGTAACAATCCGTACAATAACTCAGAAACATTATTGGACCTGCTCGGTGAATACCGTAAAAACAAAACCCGTAAAAACGCCAAAAATTTAAATTTTTCATAAAATCTCTACACAAAAATGTTCTAAAAAGTGATCAAAAAATGTTATGTGCGCCAAAATTGTACCACTGAAAAGAACAACTCAACTCGTAAAAAATAAGCCCAAAACTAGCTCTGTCAACCAAAAAATATTAAAGTTACGTCTCCGAAAAGATGGCGATGCAAAAACAAATGAGATTTCCTCTATATTAGTTTTTATCCAGTAAAATTGTAAAAATAAATGAAAAACTGTATAAATGAGGTATCACCATAATCGTAATCCCCTATAGAATAAAGATAATATAGTATTTTTAGTTTACGGTGTACGACCCCCAAAAAATACGAAAAAAAAGTAAACCAAAATTGACAATTTTCTTTTCACCCATACATTCAAGAGTTAATAAAATCTCATCAATAAGCTAATGACCCACAAAAATTAATTATTTGTAAAGTGCATCTCATGTCGCAAAAAATAAGCCCTTATATGTCCAAATTGCCAAAAAAATAAAGATTGTATAGCCAATAAAAAGTGACAATGCATAATCTGCTCTGAATGGCGCAGCTTCCCTTCGATGCCCTGGCGTGTACCCATACAGCAGTTATCCACCACATATGGGGTATTGTTATACGCGGGAGGGATTGGGTATCAAATTTTGTGGAGCGTTTTGGTATTTTATCCACTGAGAATTTGTAAATTTTTTGAAAAACACATTAATTTAGCCAAAAAAGTTTACTTTCAAAATTGTATCCGATTTTGTTTTAACCCCTGTAAAATAATTAAAGGGTTAATTAACTTCATAAAAGTTGTTTTACGTACGTTGAGGGGTGTAGTTTCTATAATGGGGTAATTTATGGGGTTTTACTTTTATTTAGGCCTCTCAAAGTGATTTAAAACCTGAGCAGGTCCCTCAATAGCAGGATTTTGCGTTTTTTATGAAAATGTGAAAAATCGCACCTAACGTTCAAAGGCCCATAACATCCTACAAAAATAAGAGGATGCCTAAAAAACCATGTCCACATAAATTAGACATTTAGTGAATGTTAGTTATTACATTTTTTTGCGGTTATTACTATGTATGGAAAAAGTAGAACATTTTGAAGTTCGAAAATCAAGAATTTTTCCAAATTTTCACCAAACATCTGATTTTCTCATAAATAAATGCAAAACAAAACGCCAAAATTTTTCAACTAACATGAAGTACAAAGCGTCACGAGAAAACAATTTTAAAATCACTTGTATATGTTAAAGCGTTCCGAAGTTATAACCACTTATAGTGACACAGGGCAGATTTGAAAAAATGGGCTGTGTCAGGAAGGTGAAAAGTGGCTTCGGCGTTAAGGGGTTAAACTACACTCCACATACTCTATCCTACTAAAGGCAACCACCCATCTCAAAGGACATCTACTATCAGTTTGATTGATGGTAGGTGTCCGGCCTTACATGCTTGTTTCTTTATGCCTTAATTGAAACAGGTTTTAGTGCATAAAGAAAAGGCACCTTTGCTGAGAAAATCACTTTTAAAAAATATGTCAATGAGCCGGAGGTGCTCTTGGTGCTCTTGGTGCTGTCACCTGAGCGCCTATCAGCATCCCCCGGGTTTTAATTGCATCCCTCCCGCTGCTTTCGTACCTCCTTCTCCAGGCTGAGAGCACACGTTCCGCTCTCTCAACATGCCGGAGGCCCACCTGCAGCAGGATGGGGGGAAGAGGGCGGAAAAAATTAAAACCCGGGATGCTGAGAGGCGCTCAAGTGACATCAGCATCATTTTCTTAGCAAAGGAGCCTTTTCTTGTGCACTAAAACTGTTCCAATTAGCACATAAAGAAACGGCCATCTAATGCTGGACATCTACCATCAGTCATACCGAGAGTAGATGTCATTTAAATAAATACAACTATATAGAAATGTAGGACTTCCCCTTGCCCAAAGTCATGTCCCCCTTTGAGCAGTCAATGGATTGTGTTGTCTGATATCCCGACTTTATGTTTACCATCTGCAGAGACTAGAAGGGGGTCAACTTCAAGCCAAGGGATTGTCAAACCACATTCTGTACTGTAGTAGTTGAAGTAGAACTTCAGAAGAGTTGGCACATATCCACCTGAGGACCTAGTTTGAGTTGTGGGCTTGGTCTATCTGGGTATATTGTGTGGATCGGCCCGGCTCACGTAGACGGTGCACAGGATTATAAATCATATGTTATGAAAGATTTGAGATAACAAGTAAATAATTAACCAGAGACCAGAAGTTTAGGTGGATCATATCTTTTATTTATTACCTTACTTAAAATAATCACATAGTACAACACATCGAGAGCCCTTAAGCTCAAACCGGAATAACTACTCCGAAATTTTCTTTAACAAAAAGCTATTTTACTCAGGGCTACACCGGTATGTCCAGGACAAAATAAACAAAAATACTACTGATGAATTAGGGAGGTTCAGATCTTCAGGATGTCTTCAGGAAAACAGGTTTGAGATGCAAGACACAGGAATATTTGTTCAGAAATTTTGGACATTTGACCTCTTATGTTGACTCGACATGACTCTCTCTTTCTCACAGACTGACAAAGCCGAGTGTTCTCTGGGTAGACTTGGCATTTTGGGGGCTTGAAGCCAAAGCAATTCTTGGTAAAGTCTTCCCGTTGGGTAACCAGAGTCAGTAAGAAAGTCGGGCAGGGCCACATCACACCGAGGGTTGGACGGGGAGGATGCAGGTCTTCCTCTTGCTTCAGGAGCCCTAAACCGGTTTGGACAGCAGGTCCGGTGAACTTGCCCCCACTACTATTTGGGTCTTCTTTGTCTCCAGCGCGGTTGGATTTGCATAGTGGGGAAATTTTCCCTTGCAAGCGACGGCTTAAAGGAAACCTACCAGTAGAAATCTACCTATTAAAGTAGATCTGATGGTAGTTGGCAAGTAACATGCTAAACCCTAATCTAATCTTTCTAATTAAACTGCACTTTATCTAATTTATATGCTAATTATCGGAGGAGACTACAGGCAGTCCCCGGGTTACATACAAGATAGGGTCTGGAGGTTTGTTCTTAAGTTGAATTTGTATGTAAGTCGAAACTATATATTTTATAATGGAAGTTCTAGAGAATTTTTTTTCTTTTGCCCCAGTGACAATTGGAGTTTCAAAATTTTTGGTGTAATTGGACCAAGAATTATCAATAAAGCTTCATTACAGACATCTTACAGCTGATCATTGCAGTCTGGGACTATAGTAACATCCAGAGAGGTCACCAGAGGTCACAGGGGGTAGAGGGGTCTGTCTGTAACTATGGGTTGTCTGTAAGTCGGGTGTCCTTAAGTAGGGGACCGCCTGTACTGGGGTGTGGAATAACCTCTCCGGGCTCCACACCTCAGTAACCACTGCCAAAAAAATTATCTGTATGTGACCTACTGTATGGAAGTCTCTCATTGGAGAAGTGGCTGTTTATGAGATTGTACAAATAGCTCCGAAGTTTATTATTTACCCCTGACTAAAATACATCCAAGATGATGAATGATATCACATAGAAACTCCTGGCGTCTCACGGATGGAATCACACAGTTGTCACAATGGTTTAATATTATACATGAGGCTTTACAATTCTCTGCTGTATTACAGATGGGATTAACACAGACGTTAATATGGCAAATTTTCCAACTTCTACATACGTATGACTTCTAGTATAGAAAATCCAACAAGACCAATTCTGGCTGTTTATGGCATCAGACTAAACACACAGAATGGAGTAGAGCTCCATTCTCTGTGTAGTGGTCAAGTTGTGTTACTGCATCCTTGTGCTCTTTCACTTGGATGGGTGTCGGGCTGCCGTTGCTAGAATCATCGAAACATTTGTCCTCTCACTCATATATTGCAGACCAATCCTGTAATATAAGTAGGCTGGAAAATTTCCTTAAATGACTAAAATGCAACTCAAAATCTATGTTGTCACCAACTGAAACGACCTGTTACTAACAGTCTCTGAACCATTTTCCCTAACCTGTGGTCCTATCCTTGTGCATATTGTTATATACTGTAAATTCATAGTATCATAGTATCAGGGTTTATACGGTTGAAAAAAGACACATGTCCATCAAGTTTAACCAAGGAAGGGAAGGGATTTAGGGGAAACAATTCTATATAATATAACAATCAATGTTATTTAGATGTAAAAAGGCATCTAGACCCTTCTTGAAGCTCTCTGCTGTCCCTGCTGTGACCAGCGCCTGAGCTCAGCTATTCCACAGATTGACAGTTCTCATACTAAAAAAGCCCTGTCACCTCTGGTGATTAAACCTTGTTTCCTCCAGACGGAGACAGTGCCCCCTCGTCTTTTGATTTGATTTAATCTGAAACAACTTACCACCATATTTTTGTATGACCATTAGAGATGAGCGAACATGCTCGTCCGAGCTTGATGCTCGGTCGAG
>CM033642.1:268177112-268217727 GCA_019512145.1 Engystomops pustulosus | reverse complement strand
TCGAATAACGAGTACCCGAGCATTTTAGTGTTCGCTCATCTCTAATGACCATTCATATATTTATATAAATTAATAATGTTCCCCTCGTAGTCGTCTCTTTTCCAGACTAAATAAATCAAGTTGTTAATAAGTGCATTTTAATAACATTTTTCTTATCATTTCTATGTTCACATTTGATTTATTCATAGTAATTCTATAAGAATTGACATATAATTCTATAGGGACAATCCTTAGTTTATTAGATTTATCCTTAATTCCATAGGGGACGTTGAAACATTTTGTGAATTGATTTATAATTCCATAGTGGTTATTGTGTTAGTTCCATATCTGTCATTTCATCATAATTTCCTATAAATCTATACAGAATATTGTATCGGTTCATCAGATAGACATATAACATAAGAACTCCATTCCATGTTTCCAAATCCAAATGATACAAGTTCCTAGAAATAGCCGGTAAGTCAGCGCGGTCTGCACATTACACAATCCGGCACTGTTCATACCATAGCAACTCACAACCATAATATCGATAATTATATTGACTTCAGAGCCACGCACAGCCGAGCCGTGGCAGGAAAGAGAACCGCTGTGAGGGAATGAGGAAAGGAAAAGATCTGATCATTTTTTACATTTTTTTTCTCGAAATTTCTATAGTCATGGCCTACCAGCAGGGGTTCCACAGGTGACCGGCATACTTTGAAAATGTTTTCAACATAAACACTTCGGGCCCCTATGTCATACAGTGAAGAACATCCTGGAAGTGACTGCCGGCTCATTCCCAAGATCCAACTAGAGGCATTTGAACTGCAGCAACTTTCATTTACGCTATTGGCACATCTGTTGTTGGCACCACGCTTGTTCCACAGCCTAGTCGTGGGCCATAGACTGGTCTTAGGCCACAGCCTGGTCGTGGGCCATAGCCTGGTCTTAGGCCATAGCCTGGTCTTAGGCCATAGCCTGGTCTTGGGCCACAGCCTGGTCATGGGCCATAGCCTGGTCATGGGCCATAGCCTGGTCGTGGGCCATAGCCTGGTCTTGGGCCATAGCCTGGTCTTGGGCCATAGCCTGATTGTGGGCCACAGCCTGGTCATGGAAACTGCCATAAAGTACTTTGTATAAGCTTTTGAGTTCTATATCTCAGTCAATAAAGTTGCCTCTCACTGATGAAGGGGCAGACTCCACAGATTTATATGCATCCTAATTTATCACAAAAAATACAGGCCTCCACTTTGAAAGACAAAACATATGGCAATATATAAACATTCAGGAGGATTTAAAAAAAATAGGTCTGGCACTGAACATGGACTGTTCCACCGGCCACGTTCTGACCCCTTCTTTATCCGCCATCTCAGATTCTAATGAGATTGAGATTTCAACCCCCAGTGTGCATCCCCCCCCCCCCCCCCCCACAAATAAAATGACCCAAAATTAGACCAACCACCCAGGAGTTGTGAGAATTCATCATACCCCAAAACATGTTCCTCACCAAGTTCCTTCTGAAATATAAAGTCTATTCCCTAGATGAGATTAAGGTTTGGAATAAAACATGTGTGAAAGTTCATACGTTTATAGGTCAGCATTCCGCATTTATGAAGGAAATAAATGAACCTACGAAGGACAAAGACAGTTTTTTCACTTTTTTATGTCAAGTTGTAGAAGCCATAACTTTTATTATTTTTTCCAGGTATGACATTGGTAGAGGGCTTGTTTTTTGCAAGATAAGTTGTACTTTTTGGTGGTGTCCATTTCTTGTTCCTCTTACTTACTGACTGACCTTTATTAACAATTTTTTTATTAACATATAATAATATTGTTAGTATTTATCAAAAAACATGAAGCATTCCAAAATGGAGTATTTTCAACATTTCATAACCTTGTCCTCATGCTGTAAAAAATATAAATTTACCATATACCCTTGAACATACTGAGGTTTCTGTGTTCACAGGGCCGGTTTTAGATAAAGTGGGGCCCCAAAATAAGGCAAATTTATCAACAGTCGCAGTCAGTAAGATTTCTCCCTTTTGTCCTGCGCAATAATAACACTTTGTAGTTATACACAGTAGTACCGTATTTTCCGGGCCATTAGGCGCACTGGACTATAAGGCGCATCAGTCCTAGACGCCTTATATATGGAATAATTCCATATATAAGGCGCATCGGACTATAAGGCGCAGGGTGGCCGGGGGCGTGGCGGAGGTCCGGGGGCGTGGCAGAGCGGAGACAGACAGGAGTGGAGACCGACCTAAGAGAGGTGAGCGGGGAAGGGGGTCCCTACAGGTGGAGGATGGCAGCGGACCCTACTTACATAGGTCCCCGCTACCGGAGACAGCAGATCTCCAGTGGGAACTGCAGACCGACGCGGCAGAAGTGGGTCTGCAGTTCCCGCTGGAGATCTGCTGTCTCCAGTCTCCGGTAGCGGGGACCTATGTAAGTAGGGTCCGCTGCCCCCCTCCATACATAGGGCGCACCGGACTATAAGGCGCACTTTGGATTTATAAGGAAATCCTAGGCTTTTATGTGCGCCTTATGGTCCGGAAAATACAGTAGGTAAGTATCTGTAATATGGGGCCGTAGGAGAATGTTATAGGAGACAGATAGATAAAATAGATAGAAGATATTATACATAGAAGATATTATAGAAGATAAATAGAGGAAAGCTAGATAGATAAATAGTTACATAGACCGATATATAAATAGGAAATATAGAAATTATAGATAGATAACAAGACAGATAGATAACATACCTTATATACTCGAGTATAAGCCTAGTTTTTCAGCACAAAAAATGTGCTGAAAAACCCGAACTCGCCTTATACTCGAGTCAAAAAATAAATATATCTAAACTCACCTATCTTCAATGCGATCTGTTCGGCAGCAGCGGCAGGCTATATACACTGGGGCAGCGGCGGCAGGCTATATACACTGGGGCAGGGTCTGGCAGGCTATATACACTGGGGCAGGGTCTGGCAGGCTATATACACTGGGGTAGGGTCTGGCAGGCTATATACACTGGGGCAGGGGCTGGCTGGCTATATACTGGGGAAGCTGTGACCAATGCATTTCCCACCCTCGGCTTATACTCGAGTCAATAGGTTTTCCCAGTATTTTGTGGTAAAATTAGGGGCCTCGGCTTATACTCGGGTCGGCTTATACTCAAGTATATACGGTATGTATAAACAGGAAATATATAATAAGCAGCATCACTCTGCATTCAACCATGCAAGGGAACCCTTTAGGACAGAGGGCCCTGGGCAAATGCCCAGTTTGCCGCCCCCTAATGCCAGCCATGTCAGTAGAACATATACACTGGGGAAAATAAGAATTTCATACACTAGTTATTTAGCATGTTTGCCTATATTAGTCCTGATGTATGCAATTTTAGTTGCCCCTGGATCTGACCCTAAATCAGAAGTGTAGGGTTGGGTGGGACAGATTGTTCTCCTGTCTGACGCTGTGCTGAGCTCAGCACTGGCTCCTCCTCTGCATTCCAAGACGAGCTCACACACACACACAGACTTCCTGCAGGCAAACAACAGCATGAGGAGAGTAAATCTACAAGCTACAGGGAGAGAGAAGGAGACACAACAGTGCTGACAGTGCATGTTATGGCTGAGATATAGCAGGGCTGAGTGTGTCATTGTGTGTTATATGAATCTCATGGATCTCATCATCTTATGTGTCTAATCTCTCTTTCTATGTGGCAGATACTAGTGAATGTTCAGAAGCTAAGTGAAATCTAAGCACATTGTCAGCACACAGCATCTCACAGCACAGAGGGATCATAAAGTGTCTGCTCAGAGAGTCCCCGCTCACACTCTGGGATATTACACTGACTCTCATAGGAGCTAAAATAAACCTATAGTAAAATAGTAAAGTAAAAATTTAAGAATTGTCTTTCATGGGCAAACCACTTCAATTGTTCAGGAAACTTCTTTTGTGGTGGTTTACATAGTGTAGCTGTAATTTCTATGTGCTGTCCCCAGTGGGTAGGAGGCTATAGGCCCAGGATGCATGTACTCAATTACCTGGGCCGAGCAGGTTTGGCATGAAACTCAGTGGTGGAGAGACAGATCTGGGACCTCATTGTGTCATTGACTGGTGAGGGACAAGGGTGCTGAAGCCTAAGAGAGAAGTTCATCGACCAGAAAGACTGGGCCTTGAGAACATGGTGGACATTGCCTGGGTATAGGCACAGTTGGCCGTTGGATGTATGTGTGGTAAGGCCTAGCTGTGGTCAGAAGCCTGTGAGGTTGAAAGTAGCCGACCATGGAGAGGCCTACATAAAGTCTGTACACTTAGAAGCTTGAGTCCCATGTTTTTAGGTCCTCTCCATACATGACCTATATTTTACATAACCCCAACCCACGCAACTGAAATACAACCAAGTGTTCTGTCCATGGTGGACCCTACATGATCACCATCGTAACTGGGCTCTACAAGCCTTAGGAAAATTGTATTATCATTACCATCGTCTCTAACATCAATGGAAAGACCAATTAAAATGTAGACAAGAAATGACTTGTGACTGCTATAAAAATTCCTTTCCAAAAGGAAGTTTCACAAGAAGAAGGTTACAGGACTGAATTCATGTACTAAGGTTAATGGCTTAGTAACATAACTGAAAATATTGTTATGAAAGAAATTTTACAACAAGACTGCGGTAGAAAACACTGAGGTTGCATTTTAATTTTTTAAGACCCAGCGGCTCCAAGGTCTCCCTTCCACCCTTGCGGTAACAGTCATTTATAATGTTCTCTCCCTGTAGGTCTTATATTAAAGGGTTCAAAAGAAAAATTATTGATGTCCCTGCCACAGGACAGGTCCTTGACCTAAGATCGTGTGGACCAACACCAGGTCACTGCATGTATCAGATTATTGACTGGGCTTAGAGGGAACCTGTCACTAGGGACCTCATTTTCACTAAAGACAGGTTACAGAAGCCCATTACACCTGTAAATATGTCTGTCTGTCTTTTCTAAAAATTTGCATTATAACTTACCTTGCACCCTGACTGTATCCTCTGTGAAGTCCCAGGGGTTGGGATTTGGTTTGGATGCATTTCCAAAATATGTGACTTGTCTGTGTTACTCACTCCTCAGATCTCAGGCCCCACCTTTGTGCTCCTGTACAGCTCCTCCTTCCTTCTGCTCCTCCAATTAGCCAGAGGTCACAGCCTGGTGAGCTGACATCAATGCGGTGAGGGAAGAAGGAGCTGCACAGGAGCACAAAGGTGGGGGCTGAGAGCGGAGGAGTCTGCAGCACAGACAAGTCACGTGTTGCTTTTTGATATGCATCCAAACCAAAGCCCAACCCCTGGGGCTACACAGATGATTCTGTCAGGGTGGAAGGTAAGCTATAACACACAATTATATTGTAATGCAAAGGCTTAGAGAAAGCAGAAAGACATTATTGCACTGCATGTGTGCTAGGCTAATGCAACCTGTCTTTAGTGAAAATGAGGTCCCTGGTGACAGGTTCCCTTTGAATAGCAGTTGGCTCCATACCCGGTCCACACCCACATCAGAGGGAGACGTGGCAGCAGTGACATCTTTCAGAAACTACATAGAACATGGAGCCAAATGCTTCCAGCTCTCTGTTGCTTCTGAATGATGTGCAGGATGGGTGTTGTCTCTTCACCAATCTGATATTAATGATCTATAACAGATATTAAGAGTAATTCCTGGCAAATTCCACCTAAAAACACAATTTGACTTTACAAAAGACATGAAAAATTAACATACTTGGTGCCTATTACTCTGCACACTGGTGCCACCGGTGGAGCCACTATTCCTCTATTATGTCCCCATTCTGCCTCTACAGAAACGGCCTTTGAATTTTTTAGGGAATCTACTTGTAAGTCCCAGACACTTCCTTTACACTTCATCCCGAATAGAAATGAGGGGAGCCATGGCCAGATGTTAACGGCACTAATAAGTGCACCTATAGGGGGACATGCATCATAAGTCTGGCTTTGGGACTTTTCTGCTGGTCAATAATGATTTCTTCCTATTGATACTTGTGGCATTTGGTTTTTAGTGAAATTGTGACTTTTAAAACAAAAGTCGCAACCAGTTCCAAGCTATTTTCTACACCTGGTCAGGGGCAGCTGTACATTTGCGCCTAAATTTGCGACTTTTTTGTGACTTTTTAAAAATCTGGATTCTGGTGATAACTCATGGAACACTGCAGAAAACCAGACAATGGCGAACTTTGAACTGAGACATTTTTAGTTGCAAATGAGCACAAGAACCATAAAAAGTCTCAAATATGAAAGAAAAAGGCGAGCCAAACGTAGAAACCTAAAGATTTTCCTAATCTATAACCATTCACATGGACGGAGACTTTGATTTTGTAATCATTAAAGCAATGGACAATGAGTAAAGATAACATTATGAACATCAAATCCTCCAGATATTCAGATTACTTGGGATTAGCAAACGTACAAAATTCCCCTTTGTTATATAGCGGCAAAGATCAATATTTTGCAATAGCAAAACAAAACTTTCTTCATAACAAAATAAGGGGTGTTGTTTTCTGTAAATCCTTTCAGTCACATATTCCTTTTGTTCCAAACTGTGGAAATAGCAACATGTAGATTACATAAAGGAAAAAACCGAACCGTTGTTTATAAGCCTCCCTGGATAGCTTCAGCCTCTGTTCTCAGCATGCTGCCCTATGCATGTACACATCTGCATTATCTCTCAATGTACTAGGTCAGTGGTGGCGAACCTATGGCACGGGTGCCAGAGGTGGCACTCAGAGCCCTTTCTGCGGGCACTCAGGCCATCAGCAGAGAGGACTCCAGGTATCTTCCTACAGTCCCAGACAGCCCAGGACTTGCTGTGCACAGAGCTATTTTAATGTGACAGCTCTACCTGGGACTACTGGAGGAGTGGGAAGGTGTGGATAGATCTGGATTATCATTGTAGCTCCGGCCCTGACAATTCTTCCTATTTATGGGACCCTGGAGGGAAGCTACAATGATCATCCAAATTTCTTCTATTTTCTGCTTTATTGGTGTCTTCAGGGTGCTGGTATGAACACTAATTCAATTTCTGTGTTGGCAATTTGCGATAAATTAGTGGGTCTTGGTTGTAGTTTGGGCACTCGGTCTCTAAAAGGTTCACCATCACTGTACTAGGTTGTCCTCATGGCGTCTCCCACTGTGGCTCTCTTTTCACTTTCCGTCCTGACTGACAGACACCGGGAGAGGGGAGGGGGAGGTAGCTGGATGTGTCATAACTCTCCTGCTGCAGCTTCTCCAATTCATCAAAGCTCAGATATATCAACAAAGATCCACGGAGGCCTGCACACAGTACAAAAGTAAGTAGAAGGACTGCTAAATCACTTGATGAACTTTCAGGGATTCTTATTAAGGCAGTAAAGGCACATGGGCAACTTATGTAAAAAAGTGGTCAAACCCTTCAAGTCTGAGAGCCAATCGCACAATGAACACATTGGGGCAGATTTACTTACCCGGGCCATTCGCGATCCAGCGGCGCGCTCTCTGCGGTGGATTCGGGTCTTCCAGCGATTCACTAAGGCAGTTTCTCCGACGTCCACCAGGTGTCGCTGCTGCGCTGAAGTCCGCCGAGGCCCGCCGGAGTGCATGCTCCTATTCCTGGTGCAGGTAAGCGCGTGTCCAGCGACACTTTTTTTTTTTTTAAATGTGGCGGTATCCCCGAATCCATCAGGTTTTTGTTCGGCCTTGCCCCCCCTATTTCAGTCGCGTGCACGCCGGCGCCGATGCGCCACAGTCCAATCGCATGCAACAAAAACCCCGGGCCAATTCAGGAAAAATCGGCGCAAATCGGAAATATTCGTGTAACGCGTCGGGAAAACGCGAATCGACCCCCATTATTCATAAATATAAGAATGGTCCTATTGTGCTTAGTTTAATGTATCTTTTTGGTAAGAAATTTTTTTATCCTCAAAACAGACTGAGCAAATGTTTGCTGGAGGACATGCTGAAGGTACCATTTTTTTGTATGTACCATTGCTCCACCGATATAAAGGTGTTATATTTCAATATATAATTAACGCTTTACAAACAAAATCACCATATGTCTGACTTTTACCTTCACACTAAAGCATAAATAATAAAGGTTATTATTACTAGGATATGTAGAAGGTTAGAAGGTGCACACCTCAAAAGAGGGTGTAACAGCCAATTATAACACTGCGAGAGAGCGAGAGAGGTTCTGTCACCGATCCAACCCCATCCCATAATCAGTCATCCTTGGAGGAGCTGATCTGTTATATCAACCAGGGTGGAGGCTTTCTGCTTCACGCTTTGACAAGTAATGTCTGTAATCAGGTGTAAAGTCTGAGAGTCTGCGAAATGTCCTCATTCTTCAAATATCTTTCGGCTTCATTTACATATAAAGACCTAAATGCCCTGATGCCTCCCTTATTATAACTACCTCCCTCCGACACCTTGCTATTTCATAATTTAATATTTCATTACGGTACCAGTTTGACATGTAAGAGGGAGTTATGAGATAAATCACAGCCTTAAGATCATTGACTTTATGGTTATCTTGAAGTATCTTCCAGCAGGGAGGAGGACAACTAAATATCAACCTCAAACTCATGAGGTTCCGCACTTGTATTTATTCAGATTCCTAATTCTGCAAAGTATTAGAAATGGACGAACCAAATTTAGTCAATAAGTAAGTACACTCAATGGGGCTCATTTACTAAGGGTCCGTCAGACGCATTTTCATTTCCCGGCGATTTCCATTTTGTGCCGAATTGCCCCGGGATTTTGGCGCATCGTGGCCGTCAGACAACCCAACGGATTGGGATAACGCATGGGATTTAACATTTAAAATTGTGTCACAAGACACGCACTTTCATGCACCGGGAAGAAGAAGGTGAACTCCGGCAGACCTCGGGGCAGAAGCGACGGATGCAGGAACTCGGACGCACGACCTTAGTGAATCCTGCCGGACCCGAATCCTCGTCTGACAACGCACCGCGGGATCGCGACAGGACCGGGTAAGTATATCTGCCCCAATGTCTATGGACTGATGTAACTGTTCACACTAAATCCTAAATGTCCAATACAACTCGAGTTTTCACCTCCTCTACTTTACTCAACTGAAGGACAATAGGAGCTGCCATAATGGGGGTCATTTACTAAGGGCCCGATTCACGTTTTCCCGACGTGTCACCCGAATATTTCCGATTTGCGCCGATTTTCCCTGAATAGCCCGTGATCGGATTGTGGCGCATCAGCGCTGGCATGCACGCGACAGAAATCGGGGGGCGTGGCTGAACGAAAACCCGACGGATTCGGAAAAGCCGCATTTTAAAAAAAAAAGTGTTGCGGGACACGCATTTACCTTCACTAGGAATAGGTTGGTGAACGTCAGTGCATTCCAGCGGGCCTCGGGGAACTTCAGCGCACCTAGTGGACGTCGGAGGAACTACCTTAGTGAATCCCGGGCGGACCCGAATCCACTGCAGAGAATGCGCCACTGGATCGCGAATGGACCGGGTAAGTAAATCTGCCCCAATATATCCCGAGGTGGAGACTGATAGAGAGATTATTATCATGCACAGCAGATTTCAAAAATTTTGTAACTCAACAGAGGCCAAGACAAGATAAAGCCAACAATGAGCAACCCCTTCTAACAGGTCAGAGAGAGAATAGGGCAAGATCTGAAGAAGATGGTGGAACAGTGGCAGAAGATACTTCAGTTGACTTGATTCATATTCTTGCTTTTATCTACTCAACATCTTTGACTGTTTTTCCTAAATCTTAGGGGTTCTGGTCAAATATATTGAGCCAATCAAAAGTTTGAACTTGATATCTTTAAAGATTTTTGCAAATTAAACTTGCGTAGGACCTGTAGGATTATCCTTCTAAGTTAAGAGGTAGCCTAGAAAGGTAGGTTAAGAAGGTGAAATCCCAAGATATATGGCCCCCTTAGGATTAAGTGTGGACAAAATCATGAGTCCAATGGATGTTGTTTGTAGTGTTCCATATATAAAGCCAAAGGACCTTTTAGTGTCAAGGTTTTATGTACAATCACATGTTTCCTACAGAAGATGTTGTAAATGATATCCTGCCAGACAAGAAAGTGGAGAAACGTTACCCTCTGCAAACAATAAGCCCTGTTACCTAACATTAAGCCACAATGTGGTGGGGGTAGGGTACGCCAAATCGTGATGAATGGAAAAACTTCTCTCCCGGTGCATAGATTTGCTGTTACACTCTCTCTTAAAGGACACAGCTTCATATCTGAATGATACCTATATGTAGATGCTTCAGATTGTAAGATGTAACATTTGCATAAATCACTATTGAAAGCCTTTACATCCACCTTCTCCACTCAGAGGACATTGTCTGTCTGATGGTGACGGCAAAGGACAGGAAAAGGTAGAATACTTGGATTACATATTGAAGTAAAATGCCTTGATATTAAGGAATTAGTGGCACCGCAATGGGTACCTCCACTACGCCCCCCAAGCAATAACATTTCAATAAGACTTTCTATGCAGTCTCATCCTGATCTATGAAAGAGAAATATTCATTGGTGAAACTGTTCACATGTGGCAGCAATTCACTCACATTTGGAGTTTGGGGAAAGAATGTCATCCAGATTTGAAAGAACTTATAGCAAAAAGAAATATAGAACTCTTATCACATCTAGGAGAAATTTCGCAATTAAAGTTCGTCTGGTTACAAGAAGATTTTTGGAGTCTCTTTATACATGACTTGTCTATTTTATACCCAAAGAATTTTGTATGTGGGCTTTATAGCTGAAGCAATTATAATCCCAGGAATCTGAATGTCTAATTTTAGTTCATTCTTTTATTCATAGTAAACTTAGTAAACTAAGATTCTTGGTCTATACCAGTGGTGGCGAACCTATGGCACTGGTGCCAGAGATGGCACTCAGGGGCCTCTCTGTGGGCACACGGGCCAGGCACAGAGTATACCAGACATGGCATCTTCCTGCAGTCTCAGGCAGTCCAAGTAGTGCACTGATATTTTAAAGTGACCCATTCTGTGCTGCATGGTCCTGTCCCAAGAGTGAAAAGGTGTAGACAGGGTCAGATTTGAGCTTAAAAATTCTGGTAGCAATAAGTTTGCTACTGCCTAAATTGCAGTGTTGGCACTTTGGAAAAAGCTCGTTTTTTTGGGTCTCATTTTGGGCACTCAATCTCTAAAACGTTCACCATCACTGGTCTATACTATGGCAGGGAAAACCCTTGGGTGTCTGTATTTGTTCTCCTAGGAACTTTATGAATTGAATATAGATGCAAAAAAATAGGTCACAGCAGGTTGGACCCCTATATACTGAAAATGGGGAATTGGTGACTGGAGACCAAGAGAAGACAGAGAAACTTAAGGGTTTTTTTTTAGCTCCGTTTATATAATAGAAAAAAGAACATCTGCAACCAGTGATATTCTAGACTGGCTGAATGTAGATATGATCCAATCTAAGATAAACAAAGTAAATGGGGCAGCACCTTGACTTAGTGGATAGTGTTACAGCCTTGCAGCGCTGGAGACCTGGGTTCAAGTCCCTGCAAAGAGTTTGTATGTTCTCTCACTGTTTGTGTGGGTTTCCTCCGGGTCTTCCGGTTTCCTCCCACACTCCAAAACATACTGGTAGGGTGATTAGATTGTGAGCCCCATGGGGACAGGGACTGATTTGGCAAACTCTGTGCAGAATCTGTGTGCGTCATATAAATAAATAATATTTATTATTATTATGCATACCAGGCTCCTGGACCAGATGGGTTACACACCAGAGCTCTAAAAGAACTCCGTTCTGTTATTTTTGTGCCGCTGATTTCCACGGTGCTGACTGACGGGTACAAAAGGAATAGGGTGCCAATATTTAAAAAGGGCTCTAGAACTTCGCCAGGCAATTACAGGCCTGTAAGCTTAACTTCCATTGTGGGGAAAATATTGGAAGGGTTACCAAAAGACTATATACAGGAGTATGTGATATCACATGGTGACATCAAAGCAAGGGGTTACTAAGGATAGAAGTTGTCAGACTAACCGGATCTGCTTCTATGACGAGGTGAGCAGATGCCTGGATGGAGGAGCTGCTGTGGATATTGTGTTCTTGGACTTTGCAAAGGCATTTTACAATGTCCCACATAGACGCCTGATGGGTTAAATAAGGTCTAGTGGTTGGGCAGGAATTTAATTGAAAACTGGTTGAAGGGTCGTATCCAAAGAGTTGTGGTCAATGATTCCTACTCGGAATGGTCACCAGTTATGAGTGGTGGACCCCAGGGTTCTGTGCTTGGCCCACTAATATTTAATATATTTATTAATGATATAGAGGTAGGACAATTTAATCAGAAGCTCAGGGGCAGTGCACTGGGCAGCCCATAGGTGCCCCCATATGCAAATTGACTCCTGGGCTTTTTAGCCAGCCCCCTTAACATCAAGCACAGCATTTTCAGAAAGCTTAATTACATTATGCAGAATAAAAGCCAAACCAGTATATCTATTCCAGAAGGAACAGACTCCTAACTGTAGACAGAACTGCTGAGTGTTTACATCTCTTCAGTATAATGTAGGGATTTGGTTTAGCTAAGTGAGAGGCTTTGGCAAGGCTTCAACTTTAACAAATAACAAATAATGCTTGATATTCATTGGCTGCTTTACATGGTAGCTAAGAGGAAGTGTTTTCCTTACCTCATCCTGGAAAATGTATTTCCCAGAATCTGCCTGATGTACATTGATGACTTTTTGGTGTCTGGAGAACTTCACTACATTTGTAGAAGGTCTTGGGTTCCATTCTAGCTTTGAATGCTACATGTGGTAAGTACCCTTTTTGGTTGTGTTCATTATGAAAGTATATGGTGGATAAATTTTAAGGGAGGGGTTTCTCAAGACGATGGGTACAAATAGTCTCCTATGGTGGGAAAGTATACAACCGTCTACCTTCGAAAGAGGATTCTTAGTGGATACAACCGTCTACCTTCCGAAGATGATTCGTAGGTGGTACAACCGTCTACTTGCGAATTAGATTCTTAGTGGATACAACCGTCTACCTGCGAAAGAGGATTCTTAGTGGAGGAGTACTTAGACGTGTGGAGAACTGCTCTAGGATATCACATACTCAGGATTTTAACCCTGGATTAACAAATCGAGGTCAACCTAACAGCAATGGACATGGCCATGTCCCTGGTGAGCTTGTAGGACCAGATGGAGAAGTTAGGTCAGAGTAAAGGTTCCTAATCTTCTAAATCTCTGATAGAAGGGACATGGATTGTAAATCTTCATTAGTGAACTTATATGTTAATGTATATGATAGATTAGAAACCCTTATAAAAGTAAATGTTGGGGGTTCAAGCTCCTCCATATGGAAGGTGTCACATCTGGAGACCACAGCTAATTAGGAAACCTCATATATCCAATGACAGGCCAGTTCCTGATGTTTTATTATCTGCCATTCATATGAACACATTCTGGTGGTTTGGGCCTAATTCTTTGTTATGCTGAGGTTTGAGGAGATAGATCAAAGGTCCTGTTGGTGGAATCATTATAGATGGTTCTTGAAAACTTTGGCTTTGGGGGTCATGAGGTCAAACTTGGTAATAACCTATCCCTTTCCTTGTAAAACACGATTCATCATCTTTTTATTTTATTACACCTCTAACCTAAATTGCACTACTTCCTTATAGTCAGTTTAAAGTAGATCATAATTTTCATTCACATACTGAAGTTAGAGAGGATTGTAATAAATGTGGTACATCAGTTCTATGGACATAGGAAGATTCGGTTACTTACTAGAGTGAAGTTTAGGATATAATAGATGTGTACAAGGGCATTAGTCTGAAGAATATTCTGTACATAAAACCAGAGGTTATTTAAAGAATGAGGACCACATATTTCTCTTACAAAAGATGTTGTAAGTGATATCCTGTCTGACAAGAAAGTGGAGAAACTTTCCTAATGTTAAGCCCTATTGTGGTGTAGACAGGGAACGCCCAATTGTGATGAGTGACAGATCTTCTCCTCAGTGCATAGTTTCACAGTTATACTCTCTTTAGAAGGACAAATCTTCATCTCCCAATGCACCAAGGAACATACAATTGCAAAAATTCACATTTGCATATTTAACATATATCACTGCTGAAAGCCTTTACATCCACCATCCACAACTATGCATATCTGTAAAGGGAAGGAAAAAGCAGAAAATATCATGATTTACTTTAAGAATCTTTGGATTAAAGATTGAAGTACGGTATATATAGGAATCAGTGGTACCGCTATGGGTACCGCCACTATGCCCCCCAGCTAATATCTTCTCAATGAGGCTTTCCATAAGTTCTCATCCTTAGATGAAACTTAGAGAACTATTCATTGAAGCAATTTTTCTTGTTTTATTCAATTTAGTCCACATGTGGCAGCAAGACACTCACAATTTGAGTTTGGGGAAAAAAATTCACATGAGTTGGAAGAACTTAGAGCAAAATACCTTTAAAAATTATCACTTTTATTTATTACATCTAGAAAAATTTTATTAAAGATCGTCTAGGTACACGGAGATGTTTGGAGCTTCTTTATACATGATTTGACTATCTTAGAGCAAAATAGTTTTGTATGTGGTCTTTATAGCATCTGCCAATTCATTCCCAGAAATCTGAATATCTATTTTGGGAACGTGCTGGCTTGTACATAAGGTCTTGTATGTGTGCTGCAGGGAACATTGCAGGTTGAATACATCTTACCATGGTTTCCTTTAGTTCAACACAAAACGGAAGCTAATTTTGTAGACATTAAAGGGGTATTGCCAGATACTGTTACATCTGTGTCCGTGTCTTCCTCATTTTGTACTGTCAGTCTGAGAAGATGCTAATTTCTTATCAGGTTCACTTCAGTCAGCAGTCTAAAATGAGCTCTATTGGCTGGACTGCTGATTGAATCTGTCACAATCAGATCTGTTCAAGCTTTTTTTCTGGACCGGCAATGGTTAACATGTTCTGATTCTCAGAGCTCTGCCCCTTCCAGCTGGAGCAAAGTTCTTACTCATATAAATATTTGGTGTGTGCTATACCCCTTGCAAGTTACAGTTTTCATTGCCAGCTCTACTGTTTGTGCTAGTGTTTGCTATTTTCTGTACTTCTGGTTTACCATTTTTGGCTCTTGTTCCATGACTATCCCTTGTATTTGCAATTTTGTGATTTGTTAGCTATCTGTGTTGTGACCCGGACTACTACTGACATTTTACGTCTACTGAACTTCATTTTGTGTTATTTGTTTGTCTTTCTTGTTTCATGTCTACATTTTGATGTAGGGATTGACCATCTTCATGGTTGTCCTGTATCTCCTAGCATACACCGAGGGAAGGAGGCAGGGATGTTGGAGGGTTGGAGTTTTAGGTTTCACTGTCTTGTCAGTTGTCCCTGAGTCAACTGTATTAATTACAGATACATGCTCTAAGCACTGGATAGCAGATAAGTGCCTGACAGCTGGGACCCTCAGTAATCATGAGAAGGTGTCTTCTATCCCTATGAAAGTGGGTGGAGTGTAGATGCTTGCACTCATATAGGATACTTTAGGATTTCATTACAACAATTGCTGGACAATTCAAGTACCAACTCAGGGGCACCACAATAGGGAGTCCTTCTGTGTCGATGAATCAAATTTACTCCTTGGCTGGTGGGAGCTTATGGTGGTCTTAGGATGCATTAAGAGGGCCAGGTGCTCGCCCAGACCGGATACTGGGCAAGTACAAAGCCAGGAGGAGGAGGGGGGAGCCCTCTTCACCCCTCCTCCCTCCATTGGCAAAAGATCGGCCCTCCGACTCAGTGACATTGCGGTGACACACTGTTTTCTCCCTGTACCATCACCGGGAACCATAGAAGTCTATGGGCCATGATGTGCTAATGAGGATGTACTGCATAGGACCACCTCCAACCTTTGACATTAGTAGATCCGAACGAATCCTGGAACTAACTAGATGTGACTGCCCTCTGGACTATGTGGGCCAAAAAAAGAGATTTTGAAGAAGTGGATGAAAAGTCACACTGGTATCCTCAATAAGAGAAATGACTTAAAAGAGGAAAACAATACTGAGGAACAGCAAGACCATATTGGAGGATTCCAATTGACCTTCTGACAAAAACAGTGAGTGTGGAAACAGCATATGTGAGGAGACTGTCTGCGGCGGTGCTCAACCTTCAGGGTAAGTATCCAAATCTACAAAATAGAAAAAAGCAGTGGCACTCACAATATCAGATGAATCAACGTTAGTCTTTATTGTCCATGTGGCAGTGCAGGGAGGACGCCGGCAAGGAGCCGTTTTGCATACCTGAGCGCTTTCTCAAGCCTCTGACGTTGCTGCTTCACTAAGATCGTGCGGTCGATATCCTGCATGTGTCAAGTTTAACGCTAGTTATTTAATCATTTTTCATATAAAAAAATCTTTTTAATGTCCATTTTGTGTATTGATGAGGTTTTCAGATGTGTCACTTCCCTGCTCAGGTCCCCGGAGTTCACCTTCTTCTTCCTGGTGTATGTAAGTGATGTCTTGCAACACAATTTCAATTTTAAATCCCGCGCTTAGTCCGAATCAGTCGGGTTGTCCGGCGGCCATGCCCCCCGATTTGTGTCGCATGAAAGTCGGCGTGATTGCGCCAAAATTCTATCTCATGCGCTAAAAATCCCCGTTAAATGCGGTGCAAAACGGAAATAGTCAGGAAACCCGATGGAAATGCGCTCTGTGAACCTTTAGTAAATGTGCCCCTATATATTGAAAGGCTGGCTTAACCTAAATACAAAAGCATGAGTGGTTAAACATGGTGAACTATGCAGTCACAGGAAAACCGAAAAATCATTGCGATCGATCAGACCCATAACTTCTAGGGCATCATATATAATGATATATCTGGCTTCCTGTTGTAATAGAAGCAAGGTGTGATCACCCCCAATCAGGATCATATCCACTTTTTCCACCCCTCCATAATGTAGAACACACACCTCCCAACATTTGTGAAAGGGAAAGAGGGACAAAATGGCGGCATGCGTAGCGAGCCGCGGCGATCCCCCTAAGCCACACCCCCAATCACTCCCTGGCCACGCCCCAAATTTTTGCCATATTATAATAATAAAAATGATCTCAATAAAAAAAAAAAAAATTATCCTCATTGGGATTAGAACCCAGAACCTGCAGTGTCCATGTATAATAATGTCACAGCACCTCAACCACCTGAGCTATAACCTCAGCGATTATCTCAGTGTAGAATTTTGGTAACTAAGAACTATGACTACTGTTACTGCCTTGATTTACTGCCTTGGTATATAGGGAGGGATCTTCTCAGAGATTATTATTGTAATTATTGAGACTATTATTATTATTATGGAGATTATTATTATTATTATTATTATTATTATTATTATTATTATTATTGAGATGATTATTATTATTTTTACTATTATTAATAATCATCTCCATAATAATAAAAATAATAAAATTTATAATAATAATAATAGTCTGATAATTACAATAATAATCTCTGAGAAGATCCCTCTCTATATATCAGTGCATTAGTCTGTGTCACAGTGTAAATGGCAGATAACACTTCTTAGTTACCAGAAATCCTCAGCTCTGTATCACTGGGCTTATAGCTCAGTTAGTTAAGCTCCTGTCTGCAGTGCAGAGGGTCCCAGGTTCGAATCTCAGCCTGGCCAAAAGTTTATTTAATTTAATTATATAAAGAGCTTGTGTCTGGGGAAGCCCTGGAGACCATATATGGACAGATGCTGATCTGAAGCTGATGACGTGGTCCCTGCTCTCCGCTAAGCCGACACTTCTCTGAAAAGGATTCCCTGCCCCATATCTGCTCTGGGGAACCCTAGGAGATGCAGTGACCATATATGGACAGATGCTGATCTGACCTGATGACGTGGTCCCTGCTCTCTCTGCTAAGCCGACACTTCTCTGAAAAGGATTCCCTGCCCGATGTCTGTAGAAGCCATTCTGTACTGTGAGTTCAGGCTTTCAAAGTATTTACTATGGGGACACAGCGCCGGGACACAGCGGGACCTGAGGGGAAAATCTGTGACAATCTGACAACTGCCCGTGACGCGGGGCAGAGGTACGAAAAACGGGAAAGTCTCGTCAAAATCGGGACGGTTGGGAGCTATGAGAACATAAGGGTTCCCATCATGATGTTCCCCAATGTGGGCTATCAGTCTGGGGCAGCCATTACCCGCGCCCTGGGAGTGAAAGTGTTCTCTAACTCTAGTGAACAAACAACTGAAGGTCTCCCCAATATAATATTTCCCACAGGGGCAGAGCAAAACGTAAACAACAAAAGTGGTTCTACAGGTAATGAAGGACCTGACCCTGTGTGAATACCCTCCAGACTGGATGGACTTGCTCCTCAGATTGTATTGACAAAAGCTGCAATGGCCACAACGGTTCCTGATATGTTCTGTTTATCACATAAATTCCCTGCCATTTATTAGGGTCTTTTTGATCAGATTCATATCCCCTATTGTGTGGTATTTTTGGTTGTTCCCCATAAATATGCTGAGGTTTGCAGACATAGAGCAAGTTAATTAGGGTCCTCCAGGGGGAGTCATCCTAGATAGAGCTTAAGAACCAAGGCATTTAGGGTCATTGGAAAAAAATGATGGAAATGACCTTTCCCTTTTCTTGTAAAACATGATTTCTATCAGTTTTATATTTTATTATGCCTCTCACCTAAATAGAAGTACTTCCTTATATGAAGGTACTTCTCCAAAAGTCAATTGTAGGTCATAATTTTCCTCAGTAGCTATTGTAGTTATAGATGATTGTAATGATAATGTGGTACATGTGATGTTTGTATACCCCCAACATTAGATGCACCCACATGCTGCCCTATGACCTGGATTGGTTTGTTGCTATAGAGATGTTATGGGTCACTCATAAAGCGTTGGCATGCCTTCACACCGCCAGCCGGAGAAAACTCAAAGTGGCCGGTTCTTGTATTTGACACAACTGGTCTCTAGCCATACTGGTGTGATTTTTTTTTCATTTTCAGTTTCTGCAACAAGGACATCATCAACTAGGATGTAATGGTGGCTTAGCTATAAACATCTGTAACATGGCTACCTGGGCCGTCAGCATGCAGGGGCAACAGGAGACAGGGTCCCAGAGTGGCTCCTGCTATGATGGCGGCTAGGGCACAGATGTCACAGACGAAAATAGATGTGCCCCTACAAATTATACATGTCTGTATTTAACTTGTGTGTAACATTAATAAAAGATATACCTTTTATACAAACACTGTTTGGCTGCTCTTCTCTTTGGTATCACAGAAGCCTGAGGTTCTGATGTAGGTCTCTTCCACACCTTTCGAGACCGAAAGATGAAGCAAGAAGAGGGGGAGGCCACGTGTGTAGAAGGTATCCCCTGGACTCACTCCCAGTTGAGGTGTCTAATTCCCCAGCAGATTTTATGTGGGAGGCCAATGGACCAGAAACACACACAGTGAAGGAGAGATCTTTAAAAAACTCACAGGTTACTTTTATTGACAGGTTCCAAACAACGGCAAAACTGCAGGCTGGTCATAACTACTTCCTTTTGGAGGCTATCAGGGCTGTATATTGCCTGGTTGTCTGGCGATAATGAACACAGATGACTTGCAAGAATGTCAGCGTGGACCAGTGGTCAGCTTCACCTGGAAAAATTTATTATGTAGCCAGTTGGGCTCTGCTGCTTCAGCACCACGACAGCAATCTCTGGAGTAAAAACAGTAATCTCAGGAGTGAGACTTATACAGAAGGGAAAAGTCCAAGAAAAACCAAGAGATATAGGCAGACGGTATATTTAATGGTTTGTCTAGACACCCTGGGTTGCCAGCCAATTTAATCACATTAGGGGGATCAGTTCAACTAGCCCCCTTGGAGTAAGACTATCAACAGTTAATTTTGTAATGGCCCAACTCCAGGTCATTACACATCACCTTGCCATGCAGATAATCACTGGAATTAACTGACAACTGAGACCAGTAACTGGAAGCAGTTTATATGGGTACATCAATACAGGCTGGTATCCTTAGTACAGTGCAACAACCCTGCCAATGCATAATCTAGGTGGTTGTTGCGAATAGCACCCTCTCCATGTTAGGAGCTGCCTAGGGAGACTGATCACCTCACTAGGAGGTCTCCAAAAGTGTACAACCTAGTAATTGCAGCTGAAACCCCTATCTGGTAAAGCAAGAGTTACCATGTAAAATGTTATTAACCAATTATATCTTTTGTACCATTGTAAAGCAAGCTTGAAGCTGATTGGAGAGTGCTGCCACCTGACCAGGGGAGTATAAAAAACCCTGATGCGCAGGAGCACATGGTGCGAGTGAGATACTCCATCTTGGAGTACATGTCAGTTCCAGTCAGCAAAGTGAGAAGCAACTCCTGCAGAGCTGCAATCCAGGCACACTACAAGGAAGAAGAAGTGCCCCAGGCCTGACACCATGGGCAAGTCAGGAGACTAAGCCCCAGAGTAGCGGTCCGCAATCCGGACTTGGCTCCCTCTTTATCAGTCTAGCCTAAAGCCACTACCAGGCTGCAAGCCACTCTTCCTATGGACCTGCTTTCTCCTACCAGCTTTCCAGCCTGCTAAATCGTTTGGCCATTGCCTGCCGTTTGAAGTTGAATAAAGAACTTTAAGTTGTTTTGCACAGCGTGTCTCCGTGTGATCCCTGGACCAGGCTGCTTCACCATCATGGGTGCCCATCCTCCATCACCCAAGAATTCCGGAAGAAACCACTGCATCAGCCTCTCCCTCTACTTTTCTTTTACACACCACCTGCTGGAGACCTGACAGGCTATAGGCTCGTCCTTCCGTCCTCATACCAAGACCATGACCACAACGTGCCCAAGGCCGCACTAGCCAGCCACTCTGGTATTCTGGGCCCCGGCTGTCCACAGCCACCAAAGAAAGGCCAGGCCCTGGTGGGCCATTTTTTGTAAGTAAATCAAATGCCTTTAAATAGTATTTTAAGGTGCAGAACTTTGTGATTATTACATTATTTTGCATTGAGACCAATTATAGCTTTGAAGGTCAGAATGCTGAGGGAGATTTATCTTTAGAACTGTTATCTTTATAACAGTTCTATGTCTGTCTTTGGAGTTCCACTGCCCATCAGATTAATTTCAGTGGCTTTTGTCCTTGATAAATCTGCTGACAGTGTCTTATACTATGTGGTTTGCTAGCAACAGTAGCATAAAAAGTTGCCAAAAAAATATCAGAAGCCACAGAACATAGACCAGGGTTGGTACTGGAGTCAATTTGTGCCAAAACTATATCACTAACTAAAACAGAAAGTAGCAAAATCAAGAATCCAGTCCTATTGTAAAAACTAATCTACGCAAGTAATGAATTTGGTGCAATCAGGGTCTATATCACACTGACTTATCATTGTCCTGGGTTCATTTGGCACAATAACCAACATTTGTACCACATAGACAATAACCAATGATAAATTACCCCCACTAAGTAGATTGGAACTACAAACAATAGAATAAAGTTGGGGATCCAAGACAGATTAACAGAGGAATTTCCAATTGGATCAAAATCTAAGACAGTCATTGGCTCAAGCAGGAGACGACCGTATCTAGTGGTGTCTATGGAAGCATTGATTGGGTAAATGTATATAAACCTCCACCCACCCTTCTTAGAATTGTCATGGTGTTTCAGCCATTCCCATTGCAGGAAACCATGTAATCTCCATGGACAAAATCTGGTAGAGGCAATGTCATAGGATGTCACCTTAGCCACCAGTAGTGATGTGAAATATTTGATCTGGTCAATCAGGTTCAATTTTTATGAAGTGGGGGTAGATAACCATGTAGGCGGAGCAGTGGCATAATTTGAAAATAATGGGCCCTGGTGCAAAGTTGGTGCCAGGCCCCTGACTATAATATATGGTTTATCATATTGGAAAATGACACCTATGGGCCCCTCTTGGGCATCCTCCGCACCTCCTCAAGTTACGCCCAAGTGGGAGAACAAATAAAAGAACCCCTCGTCACTAGACCTGACCTACCTTCTGCTGCATCACTCGATACTGAGCTCTGAACTAGTAGTGGCATCAGCACAAGAATGCTGCACTATTAAATGAATAAGATTATCACTCTCAGCCTTATAACGTGTCCTGCTGCTTAGGTAGTTGTCCTCTTTTCCACCTGATGTGTGTTGTGTTCATGTTTTTGTTTTTTGGGAACTTAGTTTTCCTGTTCCCAGTTTTTCTCCTACACCTGAGGGTTAAGAAAAGAAGCTTCTACCTAGTAAATCTGACTGAGCAAAGGTTCCTTGTTCATCGTATTCTGTCTGTTTTGTTGCCTCTCCTAGTTTTTGGGCAGATCCTGTACAATACTTTTAAGTAATCAATCCAAGCGCCTAGCCCCCCCCACTGGGACAGCTCACTGATCGGAACCCTGACCGTTTCTTTACTGTCGCACATTTAATCTAAAAAATCTCGTTGGACTCAGAAACAAGAATAAGTAACTTGTTTATTGACTGAGAACAGATTTGACCGGGAAATGCCATTGTGTGCTGGAAATCAGATTATCTGGTATGTTGTGGAGACTTGTGCCAGGAGATCAGGTTTTTTTTTAACCTTAGGAGTCAAACTTTTTCCAAATGACCTAGGTATGGATTTACATATACACTGCTGGAGGCACAGTATGGCCACAAAGAAGTCTATGGACGCCCTGCCCTAAATCCAAACATCACAATCCAATATGCTCGAGGCCTTAAGGTTCCTGTAAGAAACCGAAACCTGATCACCTATCCACTGGATGTGGGTGTCTCCATGTCCACTGACTCTGCAGGCACAGCCGATGGATTAATCTGGCTGAAAATAAAGAACGTTCAAAATCAACAATTATTTGTCACAATAAAACTGGGCCTCATATACCCAAAAATATTAAATCAAGGCTCTCATGCGGGTATAGATAGTAGTTGTATTCTAGCGTTCCACTATAGCACACGTGCACGAGACTAGATCAGGTGAGATGAATGTGTTACTCTGACATTGGTCATTTTTAGCTGCCTGAGGCGTTTCTACATGGACTCCATGTGTCATCAGAGGCTATTAGAGATATTATTTAGACTTAAACATTATAGGCAGACATGGACAGTTGGCTTGTTACGTTCCTGTACCAATCAGTCCACATCTACCACGATGGTTCTGCTGCAGACACCAGTGCCGTCTGTAATGCACTGCACCTACTACAGAACGGTTCAGTAGAGTCAGGGAGAATGGGCCAATTCAGAGAAGGCCCTGATTATAATATGGGTCAATCGGGCCTCAGGCAGCCGCTCTGCACACCCACATAATAATCCACCATTGCTCACGTGCCAGAAGTCTGCGCCTAATTTCGTACACCGTGGACAAGCTACCTATGATCTCTTACTTGTGCTTCCTCCATCTTCCTCCTTTTGCTATGTAACAGCCAATGGGTTCTTCCCACCGAGTCTTCTCCAGCCAAGAGAGCTAAGAAGATCTCTGAGTGCTGCTCATGGATGGGGTGTACTCACCCACTTCTTTTTCATCTCAGCTAGTTGGTCAAGCATTAGCCCGTCACCCGATTGCTAGGGTCAATGTCTCTACTGCTCTTACACCGCCTCAATGGTCCGACTTGGAGAGTTTTAAGGTTTCAAGTTCGCCAGACCTTCTGACCATGAGGCCATGTGTCTCGCCCTGACCTATGGCTTATAATCTGCTTATACAAGTCTGCTTATACCCTAACCTTGGTTTGTTCTCACAATCTAATCTCCTGGTACCTAGGACAACTCACTCACAGGGTTTGCCCCATTAAACTGGTAACTCGTCCCCAAGTGGAAAACTTTGGTGATCGAACCCCCACCAATCACCTTTCTAGTAGCTGGAAGACCCCTTTACACCAGGGGATTCTCATTAACCACCTCTATAGCCCACTAATAATGTAGATTACAATTCCTTTACCCTCAAGCTCCATCTAAAACATCTGATCATCCTCCATCTGAGGAGATGCTGGGGTTGGGCCGCTGTTTTGAAACTAGATCTGGTATCGGTCTCTACAACAATGGTAATTGCTAATGTGCTAAACTTTATGCTAAAACCTAGACAAGAAAGTTCCTTAAACTTAAACCATTGTTCATGTCTGATCACCATAAATGATCCCGGCTTGGGTTGGTCATGGGAAACGTATTGGGAGATGTCTCGTTACTAATTGTGCAATTACATGAAGCTGTGATTACACCATCGATACAATGAAGGAGAAGATGTGAATAATGATAGGGGTTTAAGGCTTGGGGCAATGGCTTCTTGTTAATGGTGTCCCCTGGCAACGAGCTGATGATGGGTTTCCTGCTGATGAGAACTCAGCGATTGGTATCTCGATGTCCCTTGATGTCGGTGGGATCCATGGGGGGAGGAGGGTTCTTTAAGGCTATATTCACACTGCCGTTGCCCGCCCGTACCGTACCGTAGCGGGCAACGGCAGTGTGCGGGGAGAGGAGGAGGAGGTGAGCGCAGCTCACCCCCGCCCCTCTCCATAGCAACCTATGGAGCATGGCGCCGTATTACGGGAAAGGATAGGGCATGTCCTATCTTTTTCCCGGGTACGGAACGGTACGGTGCCGCACGTGTGCTGCACCGTACCGCTCCCGTAGGGTGCCGTGCGCCCATAGAAGTGTATGGGGGACGTATATCGGCCGTATATACGTCCTCCATACGTTCGTGTGAATATAGCCTAAGAGTTTAGGAATGTGCTAAATATTATGTCACCTGTACATTACTGAACGAATATTGGAAAATAACCTGACATCCAGTTCTTATTACTGCAGCGCTATCATAGTGCAATCTCCCAAAGTTGGGTCATTACTAAATTAACCCCTTATGAACCCCTTTCTTGTTCATTTTTCACTCTCCAGCTTTCGAGAATTTATAACTTTTTCCATGTACAGATCTGTGTGAGGGCTTATTCTCTGCGTAACAAATTTTACTTCTCAGTGACGATATTTATTATTCCATGCCGTGTAGCTGGAAAAAAATTCCACCAAATAAAATGTGGTGACATTGGTGAAAAAACGCATTTGCGTCGCTTTCTTGCGGGCTCATTTTTTACAACTTACAATGTGCGCTCCGAATAATGCCTCTACTCTTTGGTTTAGTACGATCACGGTGATGTCCAAATTTTTGGTAGGTTTTATTGTGTTTGAATCTATTTTAAAAAATAAAAACAATGTATACGGAAAAAAAAATGCCATCTTCTGACGCTAATGACAGAGCTGCATGGGGTGGATTTTTGCGAGATGAGCTGATGGTAAAAGTTTCAGATGTTTGGGCGCTATTTTCCGTTATGGGGTTCACTGCCGTTTTTATATTTTATATTTTTTATATTTTAATATATTTTTATATTTTAATAGATCGGGCATTTCGGGATGTGGCGATACATAACGGGTTTGTGATTTTTACTTTTTGTTTTATATTGGTTCTAAGGAAGGGGGGAGTGATTTGAGTTTTTAGGTTTCTTCTTTTTTTAACTTTTTTTTACTATATTTTAGAATATCTAGGGGTGTTTTTACCCTTATATGGTCTGATCTTTCCAACCATATACTGCAATACTCCTGTATTGCAGTATATGTCATTTCTACATAGGATTCATTACATTGAGCCACTGGCACATTGTAACGAATCTCCAGAAGCCATACATCCTTGTGTCTAATGAAGACCCAAAGCTGTCATGGCAACCGCTTGCTGCTACAATTGCTCAACTAAGATGGTGGCTCCCACTGGCTGTCGCCTTTTTAATGCCGCCGTCGGCAATCAAAGGGTTAGAACCCAGCGGTGTTTGCAGCAATATGCAGCAAACACCATCTCTGTATCACAAGGGCTTTGCATATACCCTTCGTAGCTCTGCACCCCACATGTAGGGCGCTGAGCGTTTTAAAGTCTGAAATTCTTGCTTTAGTGGACCCAGTAGGAGTGATCAATCTTCTGGCCTTTGTTACTGTGTATCTGGGTGCACTTTGTATACTTTGTATTATGAGTTGCTACCAAAGGGTTTATGTGTTTGTGGATCATAATGTAACTTTTGTATCTTTTCCTGAGGTAATGAAGCTATAGAGTCTATGGGGGTCATTTACTAAGGGCCCGATTCGCGTTTTCCCGACGTGTTACCTGAATATTTCCGATTTGCGCCGCTTGTACATGAATTGCCCGCAGCCATTGTACCAGTGTTATCGGCACAGAGAGAAGTGGTCAGGACAGGCTGTGTATAAAGGGCATCAGACCCACTGTTACTGCTCCACAGCAGAGCAAGGAAAGGAAAATTTATCTTCTTTTTTCTTTTATGCATTATGAACGCAACATACCTTGAGAATGCTGTAGCTACACTGATTGAGAAACATATCTTGTTTAATCCCGGAGCTGAGTGGTTTTACTCATATAACAATTGGGAAAGCTCGATGCAGACCCCTTACTTAAATACATTGGGGGGACATACACAGGAGCTGACTGAACTGTCCAGACAGGACTAATCAAGCTGAGCTAGGTGACTCTTACACAGCAGCTGGGGGATGGTGCAGTGATTGATTACTTCTGCCTGTCAGTACAACACAGTGATGACCTATTTTCAGCTTATGCTGGGCAGGACAAGGCTGGGGCAGATCCGAATCCTCGTCGGACAACGCGTCGCGTAAATCTGCCCCATGATGTGCTATTACTTCACACTGCAGCTGGCTCCAGTCTAGTGGGAGGGCTCTCTGGCATATGTGCAAGTGTGGTTAACAGGCTGTCTGGCATCTATGTTGGGGACGTTGTAGGTACTGTTTTGGCACCCTGTAAGGCACTGGGTACTATGCCTTGCACCTGTGATGTGAAGGAGGTATTACACTCTGGCCCCTAAGTAGAATTATATGGCTGTGTGGCTACTGTTTGGCACCTCTGTAGGGTGTGGGCTCTCAGGTACATGTGTACATGTTGTGGCATGGTGTCTGGCATCTATTTAGGGGGGTGATCTTGCATCTGTGGGTGGTATTACTCTATGAGAGTAATACAATGTTTGGAGCCTGGCTGGACCGTGTACTATTTTCGTCTCAAGCTATTCATGCCCCAGCAGAGGGGTGGCCCGTGCCTCGCTCAACACAGCACCAAGGAAGGTGAGCTGGTTTTCCTCCACTTTTAGAATTACAGAATCAGTGTGACTGCTTGTACAGAGATCTAGTGCAAGAGCAAGGCAGGGGAGACACCGATCTACTACATCATAGAAATATATAGATATTGAGGATGTATTCACATGTTGCATTAACGCACGTGTTTTCAAATGCATCAGAACAGCTGAGAAGAGGAGATTTGGCTGATTACATAGCTGTTAATATTGTGTTTACAAAATGTCTGTGTTAACACAACGCTAATATGTGTGTTAACATAGCCATAGTCATGTATGTTAACACACATGTTAATATGGCGTTAACACAAGCATTTGTTAAATCTCCTCTTCTCAGCTGTTCTGATGCGTTTCAAAATGCATGCGTTACTGCCACGTGTGAACACAACCTAAAATATGTATATACAGTATATATACATATATACAGTATATATATATATACACACACAGTGATTTTTTTTCTTATTTTGCATATACTGTATGCGATCTGCCTCCTATCTGCAGACCCCCCCTTTCCTGTGCACAGAGATCTGCTCAGAGAGGTCTCCCTGTATATACTCTGCACTGTGTACAGGATCTGATGGCAGCCATGACAACTGACGGGAGCCGGATCTCTGGCTTTATATGTTCAGTCACACTTACATACTAGTGATGTGCCGTTCGTCACTTAACTCCACCCCTAACCAGCTCACCACGCCCCCTTTAATGCAATACAGTCGGGTTAAAAGTGGTGGGGTCTGGGGTGACTGACCGGCCTGCATCTCCTTATTATATATTTAATAGGGAATTAAGATACTTAATTCCCATCACTATGACATACATAGAATTTTCTTCTATATGCAAACTTTCAAACACAAACAGCTCTGCTGCAACCCATCCCTGGTATGTAATTGGATGACCTGAAGCATGTGATCAGTCACATGCTTATGACATCATGGCAGGTCCTGCAGCTTATGAGAGGTTTAAGAGTGCATGCGCTAGTGACTCCTCCCCCCGGCCTCCTCTGCTCTGTTTAGCTACGGAGTCACATGGCAATTAATATACACGAAGACAGCCAGGGAGATAAGGTCCTGCCAGCTTTCTGCCTGCTAGCTGACAAACGGCTGCAAATTAGAGAACTGCTTATTTTAACCATGTAATCACCTGTACTGCAGTATAAAGTCACCAAACAACATTCTATTAAGTACCCTCCCATTTCTGTTTATGGGTGGGGCATGGGCTTTAATGGGTGTCACAGTAGAAGCCCCTTCAGTATAATCGTTTTAAAATAGTGTAACCTCCCCACCGATTTTATATTTCTGACATATCCTCTGTATGGGTCATCAGTCTGAACACCCCCTTTATAGGGGTCCTCCCACGAAGACAAGTTTCTTATATGTACTCAGGATAACAAGATAACACATTCTCTAATTCACTGTTATTAACAAAAATACAGCATTTCACAGATATAATTCCAACCTGTCTCAATCAGTCCTGCTGTACACAATTTCAGTTGCCCCTAGACACAACCCTGTAACTTCTGACTTAGGGTCGGGGACCATCTTGGATTGGGCTCGTGCAGATGAGATTTCTGTCTGTCTCTGTTCTGTACCTGTAGCTCCGCCCCCTGCAAAGAGCTCAGAGACTCTCACTGATTACATCCTGCCAGGAGATCGTGAGCAGAGAGAGAGAGGCTGCATACTACAAGCTACAAGGAGATAAGTGATCCGGGGAAGGAGGAGGCAGGCACATAGCTGTGAGATGTAGCAGAGCTCACGGTGTAACAAGCTACAAGGAGATAAGTGATCCGGGTGAAGGGGGAGGCAGGCACATAGCTGTCAGATGTAGCAGAGCTCACAGTGTAACAGTGTAAAAGTCTGTCAGCCTCTGTGTAATAGGCATCTCATGCATCTCTGATCTGTCTCATCTGACCTTCTATGTGTGAGTGCTTTAGTACAGAAGCCAGATGAAAGTGTATATACACCTGTACCCTGATTTAACTACATTGTCACCCCTGAGAACTAGATGGGTCATAATGTATCTGCTCAGAGAGAGAGAGAGCAGAGGAGGCAGTGATAGGAGCTAAAACAGCAATAAAACTGAGTATCCATGTGAAGTAAGGGGTTAAAATGAACTTTATTGTGTAAATATCACTAGGGGATTGAGATGTTAGAATTTTCTTTTTTTGGGAAAACCCCTTTAAGTACTTGCCTGCAGTGGAAAGGGGGGTGAACAGGGGGTATCGGGGGCCTAATTTAATAGGTCAGACACCCCCTTCAGCCGCCCTCTGTAGTGAGACCATCCTAAAAATGCAAGTTCTAGTTTCACTCTTTGCATAATTCGTTTATTCCACAACAATTATGATAAGCAAGAGCAGTTCTACAGGTTCCCCTGCAATCCGGGTCATCAAAAATGTATGAAGTGATGAAAGAATATTTCAAAAGAAACACGTGTTTTGGTGGCGTAAATAAAGGCACCGCTGGTAGTTAACCCTTTAAGGACCACATCGAGTGAGAAGGTTCATGACAGGGGCAGGTATCACTTATGGGACGATACAGGATCTTGTAATATAAAGTCTTGTTAAAGTGTAACCGTCATTTGAAATAATTTTTTATATTGTGTATGGGAGGACGTAGTGAACATTTTTCTAATATACTTTATTAACAAATTTTGCTTAGTTTTTAAAAAAAAAAATCAAGCTACTCCCTCCCATAGAGATTCATATTTCAGCATATTTAGACAGGTTTACCCTAGCAACATAGAAGTAACATTGTTACTAGGGGGCACTTTACAGCCTGTTACTTTACAAACTAAGGAGAATTTGTTAATGAAGTATATTAGAAAAATGTTCATAACTGCCCCTGTTAAGGTAAACCTGCTGATAGATCAAATCCTGTCATTTCTACTTGTTCTATTTTCCTAAAATCATTGTAACAGAGACTTCATTATAAGATGGCGCCGGCATCGTGATCATAACGAAAACAATTGAAGCTAAAGAATGTCAACAAGACTTCAATCCTGACGTCAATAAGCAACAGCAAGGAAGTTCTCCAATCAAGAGACCACATGAGCTGGGAATTCTCCGCCCCTTCTGCTTCTTCCATAATTTCTATATAGTTTTGTGAAACCAAATAAAGTTCTAGCAGTGCAGATTTGCCATGGCCATGATCGCATGAGTGAGATTTAAATCAGCAAATGTGTCTGAATTAATTTCTTATGATGTGCACGCATGCTTATTGATTAGAAACACACAGCCAACGCACACTAAAAGAGGATGTCTTGAATCCTACCCTAACATTGGAGGCACTGCTGAGATTTTGCGATCAGGACGACCAGGACGCCCCCTCGTTCCAGCACTATTTGCAGTCTTGGGGTCACCATTTCCCGACTGGGTCTGATCATCCCACAATCACGGTAAGTTTCAGATTACATATATTCTGCTACTTGCCTGTGACTCGGGGAGTGGTGATACCTGTGGCTGTAGACAGCTGGGATTGGAGGGTAAATATGCATAGCCACCTGGTGTCCTGCATCGGGGTCTGAATTGTTATATAGCACTGTATGAGAAGTGCCTTGGCTGCTGTGTGTATGCGCTTTGCTGAGTGAGAACAGAAAGGGAGGGGGAGGACATTCGAAGTTCATATAGAGAGGAGTGTAGCGAAGCCGCAGTGAAGATCAGACATATGGGCCGTTAGAATTAGGAGAAAAAGGACGGATGTCTGCACTCCAGACATAGGCCGCCAGAATAAGGAGAAAAAGGATGGATGTTTGCCCGCCAAACATAGGCCGCCAGAATAGGAGAACGGGTAAAGAACGGGTGTCTGGGGATTTGACAGGAATTAGGAGAAAAAGGGAGATCGTTAAGCGGGGACCTTCTGATAAACCTCTAACCGACACGCAGTGAGCTAAGTCTCTATAACTGGTGATCGGGGAGCTTGAAGGTCAGACCTTCTGATAAACCTCTGTAACTGACACGCGGTGAGCTAAGTCTCTAAGACTGGTGATCGGGGAGCTTGAAGGTCAGCCCTTAAGCCGTGAGCAGCTGCACGGTAAGGGTCTCGGACAAATTATGCTGCGGTTTCGGAATAGAAAGGACGTCCTCCCAGAGGGAACCACTGGTGCGCTAGCGATAGTTCAGTGCAAAGAAGGGAAAAATGAGGTAGACAGAAGATTGGCTTGATGTAAGTAGAGAGAAGGTTGTTGAGTCAAGTAGGATGAATTAAGTAGGACTGTTGGAAAAGTGCAATTTGATTTAATGGAACAGGTTTGCGGTGAAATAGAAAGTAATAATGAAGGTTTGAGAGTTTTGGGATGTGTTAGAGGATCTGATGATTGTACAACTTGTAAACATGCAAACTTACTTCTTGCTAGCTGGTCTCTTCTGACTGACTGTATGCTCAGGGACAGCCCAACCATGACTATCACTGTATCTATAGGGCTGACCAGGATGCCCCCAGGGTAGGAGACTTTACCTACGGTTGGTGCAACAAGACAATGACCTTCTATAACACTGACAGCACAGGTAACCCTGTATAGCAGTGTCTGATGTGTACAGGATTTGTGGGGATAGGAGAGTCAGGTCAGGCCTAGAGGCTGGGAAGGTGAGTGTACGGTGATAACATTTGTGTATTCCTTCCTCGTGATCCCCAGGGATAAGGTTGATCAGACACATAAAGAAAAGGTAGAGAATCCCAAAGGATTCTGGAGGTCTGAGAGAAGCACCTAGATGACAACGTTTATATAGATACAGTGGGAGCACCAAGGGGGGTCCCAGATGAGTACAAGGCCCACAATCAGATATGGACAGGTATTCCCCATGACAGATCATTATTTCCCAGAGAGCTATGAGCAAAGATGTTTGTTGGGTTAACTGTTTTTATTGTAATCAACAGAGATTTGTGAATTATATCTGATATGCTTTCCAGAACCGCATGATTTTGGACATGACTAGAGATGAGCGAACACTAAAATGCTCGGGTACTCGTTATTCGAGTGCTCGACCGAGCATCAAGCTCGGACGAGCATGTTCGCTCATCTCTAGACATGACCCTTGCTGAGAAGGGAGGAGTCTGTAAGATGGTGGGAGTGACTTGTTGCCCCCTATGGATCGATTACCCATGCTCTTGAAAAGATTGAAGGACTGTCCAGGGAACCCAAGAGAAACTCGGAAGTGGACGCTATATCCTTCACTTTGTAGTTGGGGGATTGGAAGGGTTTCCTGTAAGTGGGGGTGATATTGGGGATTGTGATTTTGCTCTTGTCACTTATTGTGTGTTATGTGGTCCCCCCATCAAGTCCACCAAGTATCATGGGTATCAGTAGTTAGACAAGCCAAAGACCCCTTACTCAAGTTACCTAAATTTGCATAATGAAGATATCCCTCTAAGATCAACCACCCCTGAAACATATCAAACAGCCCCTGGAGTAGGGAGAGGTAGAGTAGAGATTTGATTCCCATATGTGAAAGTCCACTAAATGGGGGCACACCCAACAGGGGTCTGCTGTCATCCAACTGGTGAAGAGGAGAACGATGCACATATGGGCAGATCTGTAGGTCCTTCTAGACTAAGAGTAGCTGAGAGAAATTCCAGGATTTAGGGGGGACTGTTAAGGTAAACCTGCTGATAGATCAAATCCTGTCATTTCTACTTGTTCTATTTTCCTAAAATCATTGTAACAGAGACTTCATTATAAGATGGCGCCGGCATCGTGATCATAACGAAAACAATTGAAGCTAAAGAATGTCAACAAGACTTCAATCCTGACGTCAATAAGCAACAGCAAGGAAGTTCTCCAATCAAGAGACGACACGAGCTGGGAATTCTCCGCCCCTTCTGCTTCTTCCATAATTTCTATATAGTTTTGTGAAACCAAATAAAGTTCTAGCAGTGCAGATTTGCCATGGCCATGATCGCATGAGTGAGATTTAAATCAGCAAATGTGTCTGAATTAATTTCTTATGATGTGCACGCATGCTTATTGATTAGAAACACGCAGCCAACGCACACTAAAAGAGGATGTCTTGAATCCTACCCTAACACCCACTCCCCATAATATCAAAAATAATCTGAAACGACGGTTACTCTTTAAGTTGATCAGGATTAGAACAATATTGTTACTTTCTCCCCTTAACAGGGGGAAACCTGTCCCCTGGAATCAGCGGAACAGTCCTGAATTCAGTAGAACAGTCCTGGAATCAGCGGAACAGTCCTGAATTCAGTAGAACAGTCCTGGATTCAGCGGAATAGTCCTGGATTCAGTGGAACAGTCCTGGATTCAGTGGAACAGCCCTGGATTCAGTGGAACAGTCCTGGATTCTGTGGAACAGCCCTGGATTCAGTGGAACAGCCCTGGATTCAGTTGAAAAGTCCTGGATTCAGCGGAACAGTCCTGGATTCAGTGGAACAGTCCTGGATTTAGCAGGAAGATCCTGGGTTTAGGAGTACGGTGCTAGATTCAGCAGGGTGATTCTGGTTAAGGTGGCATAGTTCTGGATTCAGCAGAACAGTCCTGGATTTAAAGGAACAGTTATAAATTCAGGGTAACAGTGCTGGATTTAGCAAAACAGTCCTGGATTCAGAGGGATAGTCCTGGATTTACCAGGAAGGTAAATACACAGCAAGAATTTTCATACCAGCTGACCCCAATTTTTGTGCTGGGAGCCTGGTCCTAACCCTCATCAACTCTTGAGGCAAATAGAATCAGCTTTCTATGTATCTTTATTTGTACATACTAGGACAAAATACACTGGTCACATTAAGCAAGAAAGTCCTGGATTTATGGGGACAGTCATGTATTAGGCGAGACGGTCCAGGATCCAGCGGGGAGGTCCTGGATTCAGAGACCGGGGGGCTCATTTACTAAGGGTCCACGGACCTCGATTCCGTCAGGTTTTCCAGAATATTTCCGTTTTGTGCCGAATTGTCCCAGGATTTTGGCACGCGATTTTGGTGCATCAGCCCCGGCTTGCATGCGCCAGAAATCGGGGGCGTGGCCGTTGGGCAACCCGACGGATTCGGAAAAACCATGCAATTTAAAAAACGAAATGTGTCCCAAGATCACGCACTCACAAGCACCAGGAAGAAGAAAGTGAACTCCGGCGGACCTTGGCGAGGAAGCGACACCTGTAGGAAATTGGACGCACGACCTTAGTGAATCGCGCCTGACCTAAATCCTCGCCAGACAACACACCGCGGGATCGCGACCGGGTAACTAAAGGTGCCCCAGTCTTTTGGATTCAGCTGGATAGTCCTGGATTCAGAAAGATGGTCCTGGATTCAGTGGGCCAGCAGTATAGTCCTGGATTCAGTGGGCCAGCAGTATAGTCCTGGATTCAGTGGGCCAGCAGTATAGTCCTGGATTCAGTGGGCCAGCAGTATAGTCCTGGATTTTGGGTGCTGTCCCACGTGGCAAGAAGTATGTTTTGACTTCCAAGCTCAACTTTTTATTTTCAATTACATTTGATGTTACTGCCATAAGGAGGGTGTAGGAAGGAGGGGGAATAGACATGGTACTACATGGGGTGGTAACAAGAACCGGGGTAACATTATAATGAGGTGAGGCTGCAGATTGCTGGGATACGTTATATGGGAGCCACGTGAGGCATTATAAATAGAGGGGTGCAGCTTGAATTCTTAATCCTCTTCTTGTCACTGTAGGGCCTCGTCACCACGTCATTAATGTCTCATGTCCACCACCAGCTGCACAGAACCACAAGGCGTCTCCTCACAGACATGACCGGACCTGACGCCTCCGCTGCCAGCCAAGTCTGCCAAGAAAATACAAGTACGTTAATCCCTGGACAAGGAAGTAGCTGGGATTATAAGATTATTAAATTGACTTTTTTTGTTTGTTATTTTGTCTAAATATTGTTTGATGTGAGATACATTATTAATAGGTCTGGGGTCTGCTTTGTTATTTATTAACCTCATCTGGGGGTCGCCATTACTATTTACATTGTTTGGCATAAGGTCTACAGCATCATCGGTCTGGTCTGATTTCTGTGTTATTATTCATTGTTTGGGTCTGTATTAGGCTACATTCACACTGTGGTTGCTCGCCATACCGTAGCACGGAGGGCACAGGGCAGTGCCTGGGAGAGGAGGAGAGGGAGAGAGCGCCGCACACCCCCGCCCCTCTCCATAGGAATATATGGCGCACGGGGCCGTATTCTGGAGAAAGATAAAACATGTCCTATTTTTCCACAGGGTAGGGAGCGGTGTTGCACGTGTTCTGCACCGTACCGCCCCTGTAGGGCACCGTGCGCCCATTGCCATCTATGGGGGACGTATATCGACCGTATATACATCCCGCATACATTATAACACAATTACTTTTCATTTCTTAACCAAATTTTTTTACAAGAAAGAGGAAGAGCGATGTCCGTGTTCTAGGAGGCTTTAGGTGTGGACACATCAGATGCAAATGCTGAGATTCCATCCTACACAGGAAATCCCAGTTCATATCGAATAAAAGTTTTGTAAATTGTAGCTCAAATTATATAATTTACCTAATCAAGTGACCTGCGGACTACAATATACAGGCGCCGAACAATACAGCCGCTACGCAGCGTATGGAGGCAGCGACACATCATAACCGCAACTACAAAGAGTTTACCATCTCAACAATTGAACAAATTGCCGCTTCAGCACCCCAACACTTTATCCAGCTTAAACTTAGGGAATTGTACTGGATTTCTAAGCTACGAAGTCTAATACCTAGAGGCCTAAATGAATGCTTAGAAAACATTTCCTAATATTACGTTCTATACTCTGTGTCCGGTATACTCGGCTTCACCACTATATTCTGCTTTATTTCCCTCAAAACCTGCTGTATGTCATATAGTAACAAGCGCCAAGTACCAATCCATCCATTTATTTATTTATGCATTTATTCATTCATTTATTTCTCTATAAATTTATTCATAGATCCATGCCCAGATACATTATCAGGGTGTTAGTGGTAGTGAACCCCCTGGACCAGCACGGACGATGACATAAGCCAACACCTGGGACTGTAGTCTAAGTGGTATCCGGTTTTCACCAGAGTCCGCCGCAAAGCAGGTTGGACTTGTTGCGATATGGTACCACCAGGTCGTTCCAGAGGCGCAACTTTTTCCGCAGTGGCAGCCAAGGCGGAGTAGAAAATCGTCAGACAAACTCGTGGTCAGGTACAGGCAGGAGGTCAGGACGGGCAGTACAGGATCAGAGTCAGAGACGTAGCAATAGGTTCAGGCAAGCAGTGGAGGATCGTAGTCAGGACTGGCACTAGGGTCACAACGGGAAATCACAATAACAGCGCAGAGCATGGGACAAGCTTTCCCTAGGGCACAAGGCACGGAGATCCGGCAGAGTGTTATGGGAGACAGCCTTCTGGAAAATGGCCAGCGCCAATTAACAGTGCGCTGGCCCTTTAAACTTTCTGAGGACCTGGATCAGGCACGGGAAGAGGTAAGCAGCGCTTGTGAACACAGAGGGGCACAGGTGACGCGCATTTATTTATTCTACTATTGATTTATTTATGAGCGTACACTCAGCTAAGTATATACGCATATATTTATTATTGTGTCCATTTGACAATGTCTAGAAGTAACCCTGCCTTGATTTTAGGCTCCTTTTGTTACTATTTGTTTGCTCTAATTTGTATTAACACAGGCGCCCGGTGGGTACAGGGACACATGAACGTAACACCAGACACTACATCCACCTACACTACAGTAATCTGGTGGGTGCAGCCTGATACAGCGCAGGCACACGGACCTCCGAGCGGCTACTTACTCCTATGGTCCGACGTGCATCCAATGTGAGCTCCATGTGCTCGGCTATTGACTAGACCGAGTCCCTCTGGTTTCATAGTGCGCATGCGCGCATACACCGGACCAGACTATCCCTCAAGCTGGAATGCGCAGGCGCGGTGTACTTTACCAGCACACAGAGGGATGCACTTCTACTTACAGGTGTGTACATTACAGTAAGATACACTATGGCAGGAATAGTATGCAATCGGTAATACCCATGACCGACCATCATTATAATGTATGTAATGTAACGTGCGCCTATATTTATTTATCCATCCAACTAATTCTGTAATTATTTGCTATCAATCATCTGTCCTCTATATATTTATGGTTTGGTGACTATACAATGTTATATTCTAATGAACCGTGTGTATATATTCTCTGCTAGACGACACCTATGTACTTGTATTTTGTTTCCTCTCTCCGATTGGTTGATGTTCAGTTGTATCCTCCCCCTTACTGCCCCTCCCCTGAACTTTGGGATATATATTGGTTCCCCTACCCACCATATGTGATTTGTCTTTTGTCCTATGAATTGCTCTGATGAAGGGAAGACTCCTGAAACGCGTTACCATGTAAATGAAATATTTTTTATATATTTATGTATTTTTATGTCTTATAGGTTTTATTGGTTGATGGATATGCCTCTCACCATCATTATATATTAATAATAATAAATTTGATGTGTTATATACGACGGAGTAGAATCAGTTAATCAGCTATTCTGGTGTAGACGCTCCGAATTGACAGGTTTATTATGCCCTGCGGGAGCAAATTTTTTACACTACTTTCTCTAGAAATTCTTTGCTTTTCTGTTGTTATATTTAGTTCTGCGCTTTGGTATTTGCGCCTGTGGGTTGGTATTTTGTGCTGAAAACATGACAATGACAATGTAGCCCTCAGATTAAACAAGGTTGTGAATCCCTGATTTACAAGTTACACAGTATTCAGTAAGCTCCTGAGCTCCCCCTAGAGGTGGAATTTTATCTTGCTGTAAGAACCATGGAGTCTTCTGTGACCTTGAACATATCATTGTGCCGCTTGGTACCGCTCCGTACTCAAGGAAAAGATAGGGCATGTGCACCATGCATCGCTATGGACATCATCAGATAATAATGACTTCCTGATGGGTTCTTACTTACCTCCAAACCCGCAATTCAAGTACATCCTCAATTTCTCGCATGTCAGGAATATTAAGTTTCATTTTAGTCACATTTTAGAACTTTGTACAATCCGGATATAGACACACGACACCGGACTAGACAAAATGATGAGGATATTACTTGCCCAGAGGTGTATTCTGAGGGTCTATTCAGATCTTGGAGGAAATGGTGACATCCTTAGTGCTCAAGAGTAGGGAGAGGTTGAAGTTAAAGGTGTTTTCCAAGCTAAAACTATTGATAGCATAATGGGGGCCCGAATCGCGTTTTTCCGTCGGGTTACATGAATATTACCTTATAGCGCCATTTTCCCCTGAATTGCCCAGTGTTTTTGGTGCACGTGATCGTATTGTGGCGCATCGGCGCCGGCATGCATGCGATGGAAATCGGGGGCGTGGCCGTCGGAAAACCCGACGGATTCGGAAAAAAGTGTCACTTGACACGCGCTTACCTGCACTCAGCATAGCTTGGTGAACTTCAGTGCACACCACCCGACTTCGGCGCAGCAGCGACACCTGGTGGACATCGGGAGCATGGACCTTAGTGAATCCCGGCCGGACCTGAATCAGCGTGGGAGAACCCGCCGCTGGATCGTGACTGGACTGGGTAAGTAAATATGCCCCAATATGTTGTGTACAGGAAAAAACGAGCTTATGGTAATCAGTCTGGAGCGTTCCGACTACGCCACCGGAGCACCTCAGAGCGCATTGTCTTATAATTTATTTAGTTACTTTGCAAGTCCCGCTTGATTCTTGATGTACCCTTCTGATTTCACTATAGACTGCTAGTGCATGGAGGACTGGTAGAGAAACGGGGAGTGAATAAATTATAAGACGAGGTGCTCTGAGGCGCTCCAGTGATGTAGCCTCAGCCACATTAGCCTGATTTTTACAACTCAATATTGCTGAAATTGTGGCATATATTGTTATAATAGAAGAAGTCCTTAGAAGAAAAGTTGGTAGGACACGACACCATCAGTAAACAGAAGGTAGATGTCCTTTAAGGCTCACAGGCTGCGCCCTCTCCATAAAGGGGCAGGTGTCTGCTGGAATATACAGCAGACACCCCCTATTAACTGCTGTGATCGATACTGGTACCCAGACTCAGTCTGGCCCATCGGAGGCCCCTGCCAGTGGCTGCAATAGTACTCGATGTGGCCGGAATGGCCACTCGAGTACTATGACTGCAGCCAGGGGCGTCGCTAGGCTAAAAGGGATTCTTGTCCCACTGTCCGGGTACTCACCCCTCTCTCACTTCTATCTGCATCTGTTCCGGGGGCTGGTAGGATGTATACTACGCCGGCTTCTCGGACTAGGGCACACAGCTACGAGGAGCTGCGCGTGAAGATGTGAGGGTAGGAGGAGAAAAGAGGCGACTGGGGCGTGGAGTAGCTGTGAAGTGTAGCCTCGGCTACTCCACGCCCCAGTAGCCGCTTTACAAAAAACATTTAAAAAGATAGTGGAGACGTGAGGATTAGCTCTAAAAGGCCTTTATAGGCAGAATCGTGGTGGTAGGTTCCCTTTAAAGGTACAAAACAATATTCAGTACATTTTGGTACCTCTGTGATTGTACCAAAGAATAAAGGGGAGGTGTCATTTGGACTAAACTGAAAGCCGCAAAAACAAATACAAACAGAAAATGGTGCAATTGAGTTTTTTGTGAATATATCTGCATTTTCCAGCTTCCAGGAAACACAGAAAATTTAAATTTAATTTTAATTGTTAACCAATTACAACGGTTGTTTGATTAATGTCAATCCTGTCCTTATTGGTGGATGCTTAAAACTCTGCCCAGAAGAAGAGTTTAACCGATACATCCTCTGGCTGGAGTCCCAGATCTTTCCAGTAGTGATGAGAAGTCTGGCTCTTCTTAGCGAGCTGGCTCATTAGGCTCCGCTCACTAAGAAGAGCCGGCTCTTCTGGCTCCTGAACGGCTCCCTATCAAATATATTATAGGAAGCCGCAGACCAGTCAATCAACCCACACCACTACCCTTTTAACCTGATTGTATATAGTTGAGAATCTCGCCTCGGGTGGCGCCCCGCTACCGACACTTTTTTTTTTTAATGAGGCCGGTTTTTTCGCGTTTTCGTATGGCAACCCCAGCCCCCCCCCCCCCCGATTTCCGTCGTGTGCATGCCGGCGCCACAATCCTCTCGGTGCGCCAAAATCCCGGGGTATACAAGAAAAATCGGCGCAAATCGAAATATTCGGTAAGTTGCATTGACTTGTACTTCTGCATAATGAATTCCTATACTTTTACATGAGTTATCTTTTTTTATTCATTCATCACCTGTTTTTTTTTAATTTAATTACTAATTATAGAAACTACTAATATATAAACTACATCATGTCTTTACTATTGCATGGAATATTGACCTCTACATGAGCGATCTATTTATATATTCATTCTCATATTTAATTATTTATGATCACTTATTTACCCATTTATTTATTTGATATAATCTATTTTATTGTCACTTTTCGAATGTGTATGTACTCCCATTTCACACGGTGACAATATTTCAAAATTTGTAATGTTACG
>CM033642.1:268153613-268177044 GCA_019512145.1 Engystomops pustulosus | reverse complement strand
TATGTATCGATCTGTACATTTTCCTCTATGTTAATATGACTCCTATTCCTGTATGTTCCCTTCTTGTCCACGGGACAAACTTTTTATTCTTTTATTTAATCCTTTTACTGTATTTAGTCTTTTTTACTTGAGAAAGGTTTTCCTTTCCCCGAAACACTTTGGATTTGAAGACCTGTTGCTTATTGGACGAGGGCTCCTCGTAGCTGCGCGCGAAGAGGCTACTGGGGCGTGGAGTAGCTGTGACGTGTAGCCTCATGTCCGCCTACTCCACGGTATTAAAGATTTTAAAAAGATAACGGGGACACGAGGATTAGCTCTAAAAAGGTCTCTCCTCACGTCCCATACATCCACCTACAAAACAATATTCAGTACATTTTGGTACCTCTGTGATTCTACTGACCCAAAGAATAAAGGGGAGGTGTCATTTGGACTAAACTGAAAGCCGCAAAAACAAATACAAACAGAAAATGCTGCAATTGAGTTTTTTTGTGAATATATCTGCATCTTCCAGTTTCCCAGAACACAGAAAATTTAAATTAAATTTTTAATGGTTTACCAATTACAACGGTTGTTTGATTAATGTCAATCCTGTCCTTATTGGTCGATGCTTAAAACTCTGCCCAGAAGAAGAGTTTAACTAATCCATCCTCTGGCTGGAGTTCCAGATCTTTCCAGTAGTGATGGGAATTATGGCTCTTCTTAGTGATCTGGCTCAATAGGCTCCGCTCACTAAGAAGAGCCGGCTCTTCTGGCTCCTGAACTGCTCCCTATCAAATATATATTAGGGAGCCGCAGGCCTGTCAATCACCCCACACCACTCCCCGTTTAACCTGATTGTATATAGTTGAGAATCTCGCCTCGGGTGGCGCCCCCTACTAGCCGATTTGGGGAGGCATTTTCAAGGCCACTACTGAAGCAGCAGCCAGGACATGTCAGTGTAAAATATACCTAACCCAACACGTCCCGGCTAGTCCCAGCTGTCCTCTGGACTATGCCTGCTCCATAAGGCCGGTGGCACACGTGGCGTTTTGAACCCGTTTTGGGGCCGTTTTTAAGCAGTCCGTTAAAAAACGCATGCGTTTTTTTAAAACACATCCTTTTTTTTTTGTTTTTATCTGTTTTTCCCTAATTATGACAATTATGATAATTGGGAAAAATGGGGAAAACTGAAAAACGGATGCATTTTCAAAAACACATGCGTTTTTTATCAGACTGCTTAAAAAGGGCCCAAAAACAGGTTCAAAATGCCACGTGTGCCACCACCCTAAGGGGACAGAAGATAAGTGTAATGTCCTACCATCCCCCCCAGTGTCTGCTGGTGCTCACAGACAGTGCCAAACAGGGTGGCGTGGATAAGGGCTCGATTAGGGGCTATCCTGACTTGTTTCAGTTGGATACGTTTCAAGTTTTGGTTTTCTAGTAGACAGAACAAATCCAAAATGAGAATGTCAGGTGTGGAATTTAGGGTTTAATGATGAAGCTGTAAATGGAATCTAAGGATAACATTTTTTGCATATACTGACATGCCTACTGGTTGATCCATGATGACAGCTTCACCCTCAGACCTGCGGATAAGGTGGGGCGGTTGTCATCATGGTTTCAAATTAGTATTTTCGGGAGATTATACGGCGATTAGAAAACACGGAAGTTACAGATTATACAAAGAGACATCAGCAGGATACTTTATTAGTGGTGCTAGAATTGATGATGTTTTATGATGGTTCTAGGACTCTCTGGGGCCTATGGGAATTAATAAAGCCTCATAGGCACAATAGACATCAAACTACTAACATTTTTCTCTCTTTATCTTCTTTTCCTCTCCGTCCCCTCCCTCATTTTTTTTCTCATTACCTTTATGACCTTCAATTTGTCAACTACAGTGACTGGAATGTCAGGAGCCTCAAGGAACGGAAACAGCGTTGTATCACATCACATGTCATTGACAAACAGCTCCGCGCCTTTTGGCATTTCTCGAGACGCATGTGTGACCCGAGACAATATTCACCTTGTAAGGAAACGCTGCGCTACTCTGTATAAGTCCATGGATCTTAGAGAGACATCGCTTTTCAACCGGTAACGAAGATCGGGCAGGATTTCATCTACCGGGTTGAAAGAAACTTCCCTCCCAGGCAACAAGTGTGCCGATTTTTGGAGAAAATGGGATTCACAAATGTTTTTATTAGTTACAGTTTCTAATCAGTCACTAATTACTGTTGAACTACAATTAAGGAGTAAGGGACGTAGAATGACTCCACGCTCACTCACCTTATAGGGAGGCCTGGGGGGCGTTAGGAAGGAGTTGGGGCAGTTTCTTGACACTTATCTTGCTCCAGCATCTATAGGAGTAGTTTGGGATACCTTAAAGATATTCCTGACGGGATTAAAGATTAAAGAAATTGTAATTATTTATCAACGTTTCCATCAGAACTAGAACTGAGTCGAACGGGGATAAGATAGTAGAAAGTGACAAGAGAGGACAGGGAGAAAGCGCTAATAGTGTGACATCTTTGAGTATAACTTTAGATGTGGAGGTGGAGTTGTGCTCACCGTGTCTGGTTGTGCTCAGGATTGGCACAACGCTATTTTAGAGCTTCAGATGGGTATGTTTAGGTGCTGCCTTCAGATAGGAATCTCCTGTGTAACGTCGCCACACTATACAGGATATATGGATGATGCTTGTCGGGAAGGGGGGGTCTAGTTGAATGGCGCACTCAGAAGTGAAAACTAAAACATTTTTTACTGTGGAGTAACAGGTCTTCTAATTACAACGCATTTCCAGGAAAGGAATTCCTTTCTCAAGTGAAAAAGACTAGGTAGTAGAAAGTAGCAAGAGAGGACAGGGAGAAAGCGCATGGGCAGAAGCCTCGATCCAACCTGAAAAATGTCAGCCCCAGAGGGGAGGACAGAGTGTTCCGAATTCTGCGCATGCGCTGTGGGTCGGCTAAGCGAGGCGATCGCGGCTGTTTCCTACAGACCTATGGGTGGATGTGCTTATGTAAGCTTGAATGCGAATTGCTGAAAGTGTAGAGTATTTTGTTTTTTGTGTAGAATATTCAGTTAGATCATGTGAGACATGTAAAGAGATAGGAGTGAAATAAAATAAATTACAATAAAATAAGAATAGTGTCGGTGCTTCTGCCCATGCGCCTGGATTTAGTTTAGATGCGAGCCGCTGTCCATCATCAGGAGATAAATCAAAGAGAGACCCACATGATCCTGAAGGTCCCAAGAGGTAACATATCTTTATCCTGATCTGAGATCTGACCGCTCCACCTACCAATTTCCATAGCTGTAGCTGTATACTTCCATTTCCTCTTCTCTTGGATAATATTTGATTTTATAACAATCCAAATATATAGGCTGTTATACCCCTGACCAAGTGTGTAGATGTTATATATTATGTTAGATTTGATCTTATCCTCCTGAGTTGCATTGACTTATACTTCTGCATAATGAATTCTATACTTTTACATGAGTTATCTATTTTTTATTCATTCATCACCTGTTTTTTTAATTTAATTACTAATTATAGAAACTACTAATGATATAAACTACATCATGTACTTATACTATTGCATAAGGAATTATTGACCTCTACATGAGCGATCTATTTATATATTCATTCTCATATTTAATTATTTATTGATCACTTATTTACCCATTTATTTATTTGATATATAATTATTTATTGTACATTTTCCGAATGTTTATTGTACTCCATTTACACTGTGAAGCTATTTCAAAATTTGTAATTTACGTATGTATCGATCTGTACATTTTCCTCTATGTTAATATGACTCCTATTTATGTATCGATCTGTACATTTTCCTCTATGTTAATATGACTCCTATTCCTGTATGTTCCCTTCTTGTCCACGGGACAAACTTTTTATTCTTTTATTTAATCCTTTTACTGTATTTAGTCTTTTTTACTTGAGAAAGGTTTTCCTTTCCCCGAAACACTTTGGATTTGAAGACCTGTTGCTTATTGGACGAGGGCTCCTCGTAGCTGCGCGCGAAGAGGCTACTGGGGCGTGGAGTAGCTGTGACGTGTAGCCTCATGTCCGCCTACTCCACGGTATTAAAGATTTTAAAAAGATAACGGGGACACGAGGATTAGCTCTAAAAAGGTCTCTCCTCACGTCCCATACATCCACCTACAAAACAATATTCAGTACATTTTGGTACCTCTGTGATTCTACTGACCCAAAGAATAAAGGGGAGGTGTCATTTGGACTAAACTGAAAGCCGCAAAAACAAATACAAACAGAAAATGCTGCAATTGAGTTTTTTTGTGAATATATCTGCATCTTCCAGTTTCCCAGAACACAGAAAATTTAAATTAAATTTTTAATGGTTTACCAATTACAACGGTTGTTTGATTAATGTCAATCCTGTCCTTATTGGTCGATGCTTAAAACTCTGCCCAGAAGAAGAGTTTAACTAATCCATCCTCTGGCTGGAGTTCCAGATCTTTCCAGTAGTGATGGGAATTATGGCTCTTCTTAGTGATCTGGCTCAATAGGCTCCGCTCACTAAGAAGAGCCGGCTCTTCTGGCTCCTGAACTGCTCCCTATCAAATATATATTAGGGAGCCGCAGGCCTGTCAATCACCCCACACCACTCCCCGTTTAACCTGATTGTATATAGTTGAGAATCTCGCCTCGGGTGGCGCCCCCTACTAGCCGATTTGGGGAGGCATTTTCAAGGCCACTACTGAAGCAGCAGCCAGGACATGTCAGTGTAAAATATACCTAACCCAACACGTCCCGGCTAGTCCCAGCTGTCCTCTGGACTATGCCTGCTCCATAAGGCCGGTGGCACACGTGGCGTTTTGAACCCGTTTTGGGGCCGTTTTTAAGCAGTCCGTTAAAAAACGCATGCGTTTTTTTAAAACACATCCTTTTTTTTTTGTTTTTATCTGTTTTTCCCTAATTATGACAATTATGATAATTGGGAAAAATGGGGAAAACTGAAAAACGGATGCATTTTCAAAAACACATGCGTTTTTTATCAGACTGCTTAAAAAGGGCCCAAAAACAGGTTCAAAATGCCACGTGTGCCACCACCCTAAGGGGACAGAAGATAAGTGTAATGTCCTACCATCCCCCCCAGTGTCTGCTGGTGCTCACAGACAGTGCCAAACAGGGTGGCGTGGATAAGGGCTCGATTAGGGGCTATCCTGACTTGTTTCAGTTGGATACGTTTCAAGTTTTGGTTTTCTAGTAGACAGAACAAATCCAAAATGAGAATGTCAGGTGTGGAATTTAGGGTTTAATGATGAAGCTGTAAATGGAATCTAAGGATAACATTTTTTGCATATACTGACATGCCTACTGGTTGATCCATGATGACAGCTTCACCCTCAGACCTGCGGATAAGGTGGGGCGGTTGTCATCATGGTTTCAAATTAGTATTTTCGGGAGATTATACGGCGATTAGAAAACACGGAAGTTACAGATTATACAAAGAGACATCAGCAGGATACTTTATTAGTGGTGCTAGAATTGATGATGTTTTATGATGGTTCTAGGACTCTCTGGGGCCTATGGGAATTAATAAAGCCTCATAGGCACAATAGACATCAAACTACTAACATTTTTCTCTCTTTATCTTCTTTTCCTCTCCGTCCCCTCCCTCATTTTTTTTCTCATTACCTTTATGACCTTCAATTTGTCAACTACAGTGACTGGAATGTCAGGAGCCTCAAGGAACGGAAACAGCGTTGTATCACATCACATGTCATTGACAAACAGCTCCGCGCCTTTTGGCATTTCTCGAGACGCATGTGTGACCCGAGACAATATTCACCTTGTAAGGAAACGCTGCGCTACTCTGTATAAGTCCATGGATCTTAGAGAGACATCGCTTTTCAACCGGTAACGAAGATCGGGCAGGATTTCATCTACCGGGTTGAAAGAAACTTCCCTCCCAGGCAACAAGTGTGCCGATTTTTGGAGAAAATGGGATTCACAAATGTTTTTATTAGTTACAGTTTCTAATCAGTCACTAATTACTGTTGAACTACAATTAAGGAGTAAGGGACGTAGAATGACTCCACGCTCACTCACCTTATAGGGAGGCCTGGGGGGCGTTAGGAAGGAGTTGGGGCAGTTTCTTGACACTTATCTTGCTCCAGCATCTATAGGAGTAGTTTGGGATACCTTAAAGATATTCCTGACGGGATTAAAGATTAAAGAAATTGTAATTATTTATCAACGTTTCCATCAGAACTAGAACTGAGTCGAACGGGGATAAGATAGTAGAAAGTGACAAGAGAGGACAGGGAGAAAGCGCTAATAGTGTGACATCTTTGAGTATAACTTTAGATGTGGAGGTGGAGTTGTGCTCACCGTGTCTGGTTGTGCTCAGGATTGGCACAACGCTATTTTAGAGCTTCAGATGGGTATGTTTAGGTGCTGCCTTCAGATAGGAATCTCCTGTGTAACGTCGCCACACTATACAGGATATATGGATGATGCTTGTCGGGAAGGGGGGGTCTAGTTGAATGGCGCACTCAGAAGTGAAAACTAAAACATTTTTTACTGTGGAGTAACAGGTCTTCTAATTACAACGCATTTCCAGGAAAGGAATTCCTTTCTCAAGTGAAAAAGACTAGGTAGTAGAAAGTAGCAAGAGAGGACAGGGAGAAAGCGCATGGGCAGAAGCCTCGATCCAACCTGAAAAATGTCAGCCCCAGAGGGGAGGACAGAGTGTTCCGAATTCTGCGCATGCGCTGTGGGTCGGCTAAGCGAGGCGATCGCGGCTGTTTCCTACAGACCTATGGGTGGATGTGCTTATGTAAGCTTGAATGCGAATTGCTGAAAGTGTAGAGTATTTTGTTTTTTGTGTAGAATATTCAGTTAGATCATGTGAGACATGTAAAGAGATAGGAGTGAAATAAAATAAATTACAATAAAATAAGAATAGTGTCGGTGCTTCTGCCCATGCGCCTGGATTTAGTTTAGATGCGAGCCGCTGTCCATCATCAGGAGATAAATCAAAGAGAGACCCACATGATCCTGAAGGTCCCAAGAGGTAACATATCTTTATCCTGATCTGAGATCTGACCGCTCCACCTACCAATTTCCATAGCTGTAGCTGTATACTTCCATTTCCTCTTCTCTTGGATAATATTTGATTTTATAACAATCCAAATATATAGGCTGTTATACCCCTGACCAAGTGTGTAGATGTTATATATTATGTTAGATTTGATCTTATCCTCCTGAGTTGCATTGACTTATACTTCTGCATAATGAATTCTATACTTTTACATGAGTTATCTATTTTTTATTCATTCATCACCTGTTTTTTTTAATTTAATTACTAATTATAGAAACTACTAATGATATAAACTACATCATGTACTTATACTATTGCATAAGGAATTATTGACCTCTACATGAGCGATCTATTTATATATTCCTTCTCATATTTAATTATTTATTGATCACTTATTTACCCATTTATTTATTTGATATATAATTATTTATTGTACATTTTCCGAATGTTTATTGTACTCCATTTACACTGTGAAGCTATTTCAAAATTTGTAATTTACGTATGTATCGATCTGTACATTTTCCTCTATGTTAATATGACTCCCTCTTCTGTATGTGTCCCTTCTTGTCCAAGGACAAACTTTTATTCTTTTATTTAATCCTTTTACGTATTTAGTCTTTTTACTTGAGAAAGGTTTTCCTTTCCCCGAAACACTTTGGATTTGAAGACTGTTGCTTTTGGCACGGGCTCCTCGTAGCTGCGCGCGAAGATGTGAGGGTAGAGGAGAGAAAAGAGGCTTCTGGGCGTGGAGTAGCTGTGACGTGTAGCCTCATGTCCGCTACTCCACGGTATAAAGATTTTAAAAAGATAACGGGGACACGAGGTTAGCTCTAAAAGGTCTCTCCTCACGTCCCCTACATCCACCTACAAAACAATATTCAGTACATTTTGGTACCTCTGTGATTCTACTGACCCAAAGAATAAGGGGAGGTGTCATTTGGACTAAACTGAAAGCCGCAAAAACAAATACAAACAGAAAATGCTGCAATTGAGTTTTTTTGTGAATATATCTGCATCTTCCAGCTTCCCAAGACACAGAAAATTTAATTTAATTTTATATGGTTTACCAATTACAACGGTGTTGTTGATTAATGTAATCCTGTCCATATTGGTGGACTTAAAACTCTGCCCAGAAGAAGAGTACCGACATCCTTGGCTGGAGTTCCAGATCTTTCCAGTAGTGATGGAATTATGGCTCTTCTTAGTGATCTGGCTCAATAGGCTCCGCTCACTAAGAAGAGCCGGCTCTTGGCTCCTGAACTGTCCCTATCAAATATATTAGGGAGCCGCAGGCCTGTCAATCACCCCACACACCACTTCCCGTTTAACCTGATTGTATATAGTTGAGAATCTCGCTCGGGTGGCGCCCCCCTATAGCCGATTTGGGGAGGCATTTTCAAGGCCACTACTGAAGCAGCAGCCAGGACATGTCACTGTAAAATATGCCTGACCCAACACGTCCCGGCTAGTCCCAGCTGTCCTCTGGACTATGCCTGCTCCATAAGGCCGGTGGCACAGGTGACATTTTGAACCCGTTTTGGGACCGTTTTTAAGCAGTCTGTTAAAAAACGCATGCGGTTTTTTTTAAACACATCCTTTTTTTTTCGTTGTCTGTTTTTCGACAATTATGATAATTATGGTAATTGGTAAAAAGGGGGATAAAACTGAAAACCGGATGCATTTTCAAAAAAACTTGTGCATTTTCCAAAACACATGCGTTTTTTATCAGACTGCTTAAAAAGGGCCCAAAAACAGGTTCAAAATGCCACGTGTGCCACCACCCTAAGGGGACAGAAGATAAGTGTATGTCCTACCATCCCCCCCAGTGTCTGCTGGTGCTCACAGACAGTGCCAAACAGGGTGGCGTGGATAAGGGGTGGATTAGGGGTTATCCTGACTTGTTTCAGTTGGATAGTTTCAAGTTTTGGTTTTCTAGTAGACAGAACAATCCAAAATGAGAATGTCAGGTGTGGAATTTAGGGTTTAATGATGAAGCTGTAATGAATCTAAGGATAATTTTTTGCATATACTAACATGCCTACTGGTTGATCCATGATGACCGCTTCACCTCAGACCTGCGGATAAGGTGGGGCGGTTGCATCATGGTTTCAAATTAGTATTTTCGGGAGATTATACAGCGATTAGAAAACACGGAAGTTACAGATTATACAAAGAGACATCAGCAGGAAAATTTATTAGTGGTGTGTAGAATTTATGGTTTTATGATGGTTCTAGGACTCTCTGGGGCTATGGGAATTACAAGCCTCATAGGCACAATAGAACATCAAACTACTAACAATTTTCTCTCTTTATCTTCTTTTCCTCTCCGTCCTCGTCCCTCATTTTTTTCTATTACCTTTATGACCTCAATGTGTCAACTACAGTGACTGGAATGTCAGGAGCCTCAAGGAACGGAAAAGGCGTTGTATCACATCACATGTCATTGACAAACAGTCCGCGCCTTTTGGCATTTCTCGAGACGCATTTGTGACCAAGACAATATTCACCTTGTAAGGAAACGCTGCGCTACTATGTAGTCCATGGATCTTAGAGAGACATCGCTTTTCAACCAGTAACGAAGATTGGGCAGGATTTCATCTACGGGTTGAAAGAAACTCCCTCCCAGGCAACAAGTGTGCCGATTTTTGGAGAAATGGGATTCACAAATGTTTTTATTAGTTACAGTTTCTAATCAGTCGCTAATTACTGTTGAACTACAATTAAGGAGTAAGGGACGTAGAATGACTCCACGCTCACTCACATTTAGGGAGGGCCTGGGGGCGTTAGGAAGGAGCGGGGCAGTTTCTGAAACTAATCTTGTCTCCAGCATCTATAGGAGTATTTGGGATACCTTAAAGATATCCTGACGCGGATTAAGATTAAAGAAATTATAATTTTTATCAACGTTTCATCAGAACAGAACTGAGTCGAAGGGGGATAAGATAGTAGGAAGTGACAAGAGAGGACAGGGAGAAAGCGCTAATAGTGTGACATCTTTGAGTATAACTTTAGATGTGGAGGTGGAGTTGTGCTGACCGTGTCTGGTGTGCTCAGGATTGGCACAAACGCTATTTTGAGCTTCAGAATGGGTATGTTTAGGTGCTGCCTTCAGATAGGAATCTCCTGTGTACGTCGCCACACTATACAGGATATATGGATGATGCTTGTCGGGAGGGGGGGGGTCTGTTAAATGCGCACTCAGAAGTGAAAACTAAAACATTTTTACTGTGGAGTAACGGTCTTCTAATTACAACGCATTTCCGGGAAAGGAACTCCTTTTCAAGTAAAAAAGACTAGGTAGTAGAAAGTGGCAAGAGAGGACAGGGAGAAAGCGCATTGGCAGAAGAAGCCTCGATCCAACCTGAAAAATGTCAGCCCCACAAGGGGGCGACGGCGAGTTGTGGCATGCGCTGTGGGTCGGCTAAGCGAGGCGATCGCGGCTGTTTCCTACAGACCTATGGGTGGTGGATGTGCTTTTGTAAGCTTGAATGCGAATTGCTGAAAGTGTAGAGTATTTTGTTTATTGTGTAGAATATTCAGTTAGATCATGTGAGACATGTAAAGAGATAGGAGTGAAATAAAATAAATTACAATAAAATAAAATAAGAATAGTGGATCGGTGCTTCTGCCCATGCGCCTGGATTTAGTTTAGGCGCGAGCCGCTGTCCGTCATCAGGAGATAAATCAAAGAGAGACCCACATGATCCTGAAGGTCCCAAGAGGTAACATATCTTATCCTTATCCTGACCGCTCCACCTACCAATTTCCATAGCTGTGCTGTTATATTCCATTCCTCTTCTCTTGGATAATATTTGATTTTATAACAATGCAATATATTGGCTGTTATACCCCTGACCAGTGTGTATATGTTATATACTGGGGAAGATTTACTTACCTGGTCCATTCGCAATCCAGCGGCGCGTTCTCTGCGGTGGATTCGGGGGTCCGACCGGGATTCACTAAGGTAGTTCCTCGACGTCCCCAGGTGGCGATGCTGCGCTGAAGTTCCCGAGGCCCCGGAATGCCCTGAAATTCACCGGCCTATTTAGTGAAGGTAAGCGCGAGTTCCCGCGACACTTTTTTTTTTTTAATGAGACGTTTTTTTGGGTTTTCGTGGCCAACCTACCCCCCCCCCCCCGATTTCCGTCGTGTGCATGCCGCGCCACAATCCAAACGCGTGTGCCAAAATCCCGGGGTAATACAGAGAAAATCGGCGCAAATCGAAAATATTCGGTAAGTGCATTGACTTGTACTTCTGCATAATGAATCTATATACTTTACATGAGTTACTATTTTTTATTCATTCATCACCTGTGTTTTAATTTAATTAAATAATTTAGAAACTACAATGATATAAACTACATCATGTACTTATACTATTGCATAGGAATTATTGACCCTCACATGAGCGATCTATTATATATTCATTCTCTATTTAATTATTTATTGATCACTTATTTACCCATTTATTTATTTGATATAAATATTTATGTACATTTTCCGAATGTTTATTGTACTCCATTTACACTGTGACAATATTTCAAACGTTGTATGTACGTATGTATCGATCTGTACATTTTCCTCTATGTTAATATGACTCCTATTTCTGTATGTTCCCTTCTTGTCCACGGGACAAACTTTTTATTCTTTTATTTAATCCTTTTACTGTATTTAGTCTTTTTCACTTGAGAAAGGGGTTCTTTTCCCCGAAGCGCATTGTGATTTGTAGAACTGTTACTCCACAATAAAAAATGTTTTAGTTTTCACTTCTGAGCACGCAATTCAACTAGACCCCCCCTCCCCCCTTCCCGACAAGCATCATCCATATATTCCATATAGTGTGGCAACGTTACACAGGAGAAGGCAGCACCTAAAAATACCCATCTAAAGCTCAAAATAGCATTGTGCCTATCCTGAGCACAACCAGACAGGTTGACCACAACTCCACCTCCACATCTAAATTTAGACTGAAAGATGTCACACTATTAGCCCTTTCTCCCTGTCCTCTCTTGCCACTTTCTACTACTTACCTCCCAGGAAACCTGCTGAAGAAAGGACCTGAACAAGGAGAAGCAGCTCTAGACATCCAACCAGTTGTTCCACCTTTGGATACCTACATCACACACTTAATAGTGTTGTGCCTACTGTTGCACAACCTATTATGGTGAGCATATCTCTACCACTAGAAAATTACTTGGTGGACTGACAATATTACACTGGCGGTTTTTTCCTCCTCTTTTTGTCTCCCACCACTTCCCCTATAACATACTTCCCAGACTAGACCCAAGGAAAAACATCATCCATAATGGACCACTGCAGACAAAGAATCCGTCAAAGAGAATTACTCATCACCCAATGGTCTCCAACCAGGACTCCCAGACCACCACTGGTAACCCAAGATGACTCTAAGATAAGCCCTCCGGACCTTTTAAACTTACTTTATCATCTAATAAAACTATTAAGGAATTAGAGATACAACATCATCTAGATGTTTTGTTCCAAAGATTATACCTACAGGAGCACATTGTTCCATGTGGTTTACGTATACGCACTGAGAGTTGTTCCGACTTAATTTTCCTTCTGGCTGTATGGAACGTATCTGTTCCAAGCAAGAAGAGATCAATCGAAATCTCACCTTTGACATTAACACCTGTCACAATATACTATCAGAACACCACAACCACCCTTAATTCCTAAAATTTGATATACTTATCACAGGGAGAGTCCTGACATTTGAAAAATAATAAATTGATTAAAAAATGGTTAAGCTACAAAGGGATAGGCTAGACAATATAAAGTTTTGTCTCAAGCAGTCCCAAACGAAGGGAAACACCGACACAAGACCACAGACTCCCCAAAGCAAAAACTATACACCTAACGGGAGTACCCCCTACCACAAAACAAGAGACACTACTCAATCCTCCAACCTGGTTATCGACTACCTTCATCAACTCCAAAAACAAAAACAGTAATAAAGGCAAAAACTCCAACAACACCAATGGTCCCAAAACTAGAGGTGACGCCGAAAAAAAAACCAACAACCAATCAACAAAACCCAACAACATGTGGTCACTAATAATAATTTAACTACCAAAACAATACGGCAACCTTGAGTACAACCAACCCTAGCCAACCTTCCATTACGACACAGACTCCACTTACACCCAATATACTACATACTGTACCCCTACAGTACAAGATCTAATCCAGAAACCCAGAATACACCAACAACACCACACCATCACCATTTTTTTCCACGGGACATGTTAAAAAGCCAAAAAAAGAAAATTATGTAGAAGAGGAACCAGGGAAGGCACAAGAAGAAGGACCACAAAACGCTCCAGTGCCATTGCAACCGACAGTCATAATACAGGATCCCAAAAAGAACAAAAAACTGAGATAAAAATCTTTAATCTTTCAAAACACATTGTGAATTAATCAGAAATCAGTTTATTAAATAAAGGACTCGCCTACTGCCCCACATCTAAATTTCAAGATTTACACACCTTCACCCAGAAATTCACATTGGTTAGACATTTCAGCCTTCCAAAAATGAATAAGGCCCAAAGTGAATCCCTTCCACCAGCTGATAGAACAAACAAACGATCCAGCTCAAATCCAAGTTGATCACAGCATAAAATAACTTCTTTATTTAGTCCATTTTAAAAGACATGGGAAGACATCAGAGATTCCAACGCGTTTCAGACGCTAAGCGCGTCCATAGCCACCTGATAGGCCTCCACGGGGTCCAACATGTGGACTCAGCTCAACCCAACCACCTCTCAAGACACCCCCACCATCATCAACAATGGGTATACCTTTTATCCACTACAGCACAGAGGCAACAACATCGAGATATTCGTATCCTTAGTGGAAAAAGAACTACTCAGTATAAACTCTAGTATCCAACTTTTCCACAACCTAACATACAAAGAAAGAACAGCAATCACAACACTAATGAATAACAGCTCTATCGTTATCCGTAGTGCAGACAAAGGGGGGGCATTGTGATCCAAGATGGAGAGACCTATATTGGGGAGGCCTTAAAAACCCTTTCTGATACAAATTATTACAAAGTGCTTCCAAGTAATCCCACTAGCTCTCATGCACAAGACCTGAAAACCCCCTTGAACAAGGCCCCCTCCAACAATATCATTACAAAATCTGAAAAAGAATATATCTGGGTTGACTCCCCATCCACACCAATTTTTCTATCACTTACCAAAGATTCATAAAGACCAAAAAAATCCCCCAGGACGACTCATCATCTCAGGTATCTCATCTATGACCTGTAAATTATCCCACTATATTGACGTACATCTTCAAGGTTAGGTCCATAACTTACCATATCTCCGTGACTCAACCATTGTCCTTATCAGCCTAGAAAATATAACCTGGAAACCCTCCTATAAGGTGGGTGATCCTGGACGTCTCCTCACTTTATTCAAATATCCCAAATCACGAGGGTATATGATCAATATTTGCAAAGAAGTAAGAACATGCCCGAAAAACAGAGAAAATTTATCCTGGAAGCCATACACCAGTGCTTCATCACCTTCATTAATCAAAATAATTGGAGCCTGTCATTTACACAATCCATCTCGAAAACAGAGATTGAATTCTTGGGCCTACAATCCGATCGCGTGCGCCAAAATCCCGGGGCAATTCAGGGAAAATCCGCGCAAAGCGGTAAAATTCGGGTAAACCGACGTAAAAACGCAATTCGGGCCCTTAGTAAATGACCCCCAGAATCTTTTCAAAAACAAATCAAGATTCTCACGAATAGGTTCTTGGACAAAAAATTTCCTCAAAAAATCGTTCCATCTGCTTTTACAGGTGTCGGAAAATTGTGGCAAAAAGATTGTCTGTTTCCTTGTGAGAAGACATCCCATGATCACAAACAAAAGAGATGAAAAATGAATTTTATCACCACCTACAACGACAATCATCTACTTCTGAGAGAGGTCCTAGGAAAATACTGGTCGATCCTGATGGATGACCCTTACCTGATACCACAACTCTCGAATAGATCTACCATAACTTACAGGAGATCTCAAACCCTGGAAAATCTGACCGGCGCAACCATCCAAACACTGGAGCAATGCAACAAATGGGCATATTTACTTACTCGGTCCTGTCGCGATCCCCGAGGTGTGTTCTCCGACCAGGATGAAGTCCGGCACGATTCTTCAAGATTGTGTGTCCATTTTCTTGCATCTGTCACTTCCCCCGTCGAGGTTCGCCGGAGTTCACCTTCTTCTTCCTGGTGCATGTGAGTGCATTGTCTTGCGACACAATTTGAATTGCTAATCCTGCGCTCAGTCCGAATCAGTCAAGTTGTCCGTCGGCCACGCCCCCCCCTCTCAAGTCGGGGTCCATACATAGGATGGGCCAGTGTTTTGTTAAAACCTCTTTGACCCGATCCGCCCCATTATCATATGTGGCAATCATTCTCATTGGTTGCCTTTTGTCCCCTTTCTCCTCATCCCTCTTTACAGTCAGGAGGTCCTGTCTTGTCCTACTGGACGCAAACTGGTATGCCGTCCGAAGACAGTGATCCGGGTATCCTCTCTCCTTGAACCTCAGAAGAAGCAGACTGGGTTATCCCAGTCCAGACTCTATTCAGCCAGCATACCATACCAGAGCAGGGAGAGCCTAGCCCCTGCCTCTGAAGAGTGGAGCTAATAGATAAGAGTTAGTGAGGAAAGGGGTATCATCCTACCTTCAAGGGTGATACCTGAAGCACTCCAGGACAAGCTGAAGCTTCCTATTAGGACACAGCTACCTCCCAGCCTGGCCTCTGCATCCAGGCTGGCGATCTACCTCCTGTGGCTTCCTCCAACTGCATCTCAGTACTCCACCATTCTGTTAAATGCACGTTGCTGCGGTTCCTGTTGGTTCCAATAAAGAACTGTAAGTTGTTTTTGTTCAACCTCTGCCTCCGTCTGGTCCCTGCTACTACAGCTGCCATCATCACCGGCACCCTGTCCACCATACAGAGACTCACACTCTAGACACTAAAGGGTTGCCCCAGGGAGATCCGCTATAGCCGCCTCTCCCTCATCATTTCTTGCCAACACCACCCTACTGGAGACCTGCCAGAAGGAGTGCTTGCGAATACGTCCCACAGCATGTCACTACATCACACTACATAGTCCTTATAGGACACAGGGGACATTGCAGTGGTAGATCCTGCCTGGCAAGGCAGGAGTTAAGTGTTTTGTATGATGTAAGATCTATCATCCAATCCCCTGTATTACATTCTGTCCAATGTAAGCTGAGATGTAATTGGAGGAGCAGCCACCACCTGACCAGGGGAGTTACAAAACCCCTGGCCAGGAATGTTCTAGAGAGCAGAAGAGTTTAGTTTTAGCCTAGCTCAGATGAGAAGAAGCAGACTGGGTTACCCCAGTCCAGACTCTATTCAGCCAGCATACCATACCAGAGCAGGAAGAGCCTAGCTCCTGCCTCTGAAGAGTGGAGCTAATAGATAAGAGTTAGTGAGGAAAGGGGTATCATCCTACCTCCAAGGGTGATACCTGAAGCACTCCAGGACAAGCTGAAGCTTCCTATTAGGACACAGCTACCTCCCAGCCTGCCCTCTGCATCCAGGCTGGCGATCTACCTCCTGTGGCTTCCTCCAACTGCATCTCAGTACTCCACCATTCTGTTAAAGGCACGTTGCTGAAGTTCCTGTCGGTTCCAATAAAGAACTGTAAGTTGTTTTTGTTCAACCTCTGCCTCCGTCTGGTCCCTGCTACTACGGCTGCCCTCATCACAGGCACCCCCCCCGATTTGTCGGCGCGATTGTGCCAAAATCCCCACTTAATTGCGGCGCAAATCGGAAATAGTCGAAAATGCATCATGTGGACCCTTAGTAAATGAGCCCCAGTGTGTCTAGACGCGGTCATATTCACCATCAAGACGACTTTGCAGGTTTCTCAATTACCCCCATCGGACAGGTCCCAGCAGGCAACGGCAGATATAACAAACTATGCCAAAGGGAGATGTACTGGATATACAGACTCAACTGCCTACCCAGCGGTCTCAATGAGACTTTGGAGAACAATTTTTATCCCCGTCCCCATGAAACCTCTGAACTCTTATTTTGCCCACCCAAGTCTAACCCCCAAGGAAATCACACGCACAGACATAATATATGTCATATTTAATATTCATCATCTATAATCACATTCATCCATTATTCATGTCTATATCACATTACATTATATCATTTCATCACATCCTCCCCATCCATTTCTGTAACAATTAGGCTACATTCACACTACAGTATGGAGGACGTATATACGGCCGATATACGTCCTCCATAGACAGCAATGGGCGCAAGGCGCCCTACGGGAGCGGTACGGTGCATGCACATGCACCCGCACACGGTGCAAGAACAAAAAACATGATCTACATGTAAAAACTTCTTTGTGCTCCACACATTTGGGCTCATTTACTAAGGGTCCGAATCGCGCACTTTCGTCGGGTTTCCCGAGTATTTCCAATTTGCGTGAATTGCCCCAGGATTTTGGCGCACGCGATTGGTTTGGTTTGGCGCCGGCTTTCTCGTGACAGAAATCAGGGGCGTGGCCATCGGACCCGACGATTCGGAAAAACCACGGAATTTAAAAAACGAATTGTGTTCCAAGATCAGCACTCACATGCACCAGGAAGAAGAAGGTGAACTCCGGCGGACCCCGGCGCAGCAGTGACACCTGGTGGATATCGGGCGCACGACCTTAGTGAATCCCGGCAGACCCGAATCCGCATCTGACAACGCACCGCGGGATCGCGACATGACCAGGTAAGTAAATGTGCCCCAATATATTTATGTTCTATACTTTTGGATTTTTCCATTGTTTTATGAGTCAGATGGATTCTTCTACATGAGGAAACAACAAACTATTGACTTACAGCAGTTATTGGAAGAAGTTTTGGAAGTGAAAACTAACAATGTAAAATACGTGACAAATCTTGCCACATGGAGGATTACAGGGGCGGACGCCGATACACGAAAATTAATCCTAGTTAAATACAGAAGATAATCTCAACGTATACAATAGTAATCCTACTCCTTATAAAATAAGAACTGTTATGTGCACACACACTCGGCACACACTGACCCCTGCTGATCACATTCAGTATGACATATACAAGACAGGAGGTGAGACACGGTACCAATAATTTAGTCATGGAAGCACAGTCACTGGGTGCATCACCCATAACCATGAACATTACAGCTGTGCCCTCAAAGGGCTGGAATAAGCATTTAGTCCATTTTGACCCCTGATTTTCACCACCTTTACAGGAATCTGAACTTTACTTTAGGGATCCCACCACGTCGCTACCTTATGGAGTTGGTAACAACTACCCCTGACAGATACAACTACAGGGCAAGAAATGAACAGGCCGAGGTCAGGGCAGGCAGAGTTTGGTTTAAGAGTCAGGTAACTGCTCAAGGTCAAACATGAGTGTTAAGGAGGTCGCACTGGTTTCGGACGCCATCTTGACTACTGTCCGCCATCTTAGATACAGCGGCCATGTTCCCTGACCATTGTCAAGTTCATGTCATGATTCAAACTTCATTTTATGTAACATGTTTGCTCGCCTGTCAGCTAATACCCTGTGACATGTAATGAGAAGCCAGTCTGTCCTTGATAATAATATGATTCTGGAGCCACTTATCATCTCCTTCTCAGCAAACTAGTATAAACAATATCTGTGTACAAGGTCTCTGAGAACTGAGCACAATTAATTCACTTTTTTTCCTAGAATATGCTGATGACCAATAGCTTTGCAGTATACTATTCACGCCCCTTTGATGACTCTTCTGTCTGATATATATTATGCATTTTGATTATTAAAGGAGAGAAGATCTTGACTAAGAGATTGACGTGTATGTCTTGGTCCTTATGTTCAATCATGAAAGGGTTAATTAGGACTCACCTTACAAAAGTCAAGAGGGCTGTTGGGGCCCTGCATAAAAATCCCTAACAATATTTGGCGTCCTTCCTGGGTGGGTTTAGGAGTGAGCAACAACAGCACCAAGACAGCCTCCGTGAAGAGTCCCCGCCGGCTTGGTGAACAGAACTGACCAGAGCGCTCTCAGGGTAAGATATTAATTTTTTCTTGTCTACCTTGATTTGTCACTTCTGGTTCACTAGTTGGACGGACCGGGTAAGACTGTCTCTGTGTTATGTATTTGCCACTGTTGTTCACTGTAACCTAAGAAAAGTCAAGAGGGCTGTTGGGGCCCTGCATAAAAATCCCTAACAATGAGTCATCCAAAGGTCACAGGAACAGATACACCCTAAGAAGAATATTCCTCACTAACCCCCCATAAGTAAACAGTGAGATGTTAAGGATTGGCTACATTCATGCAATCTGCAGGAGGTGGAGGCAGGACCACAGACCGGGAGAGAGATGACAAGTGCAGGTAAGTAGAGGGATGGATGGCAGTGACTCTCCACCCACAAAATAATGAGTAAGATTCTTTTTTAACATTTTTCATGAAGTTGACAGTATACAGGCCTGTTAGTGCTCTTAATTTATAATAGAAGTATGTCTACCCACAGAGACCACTAGGGGGAGCTGACTGCATACACATTTTCTGAAGGCGCTAAGATAGTGCTTCATAACCTGCTATATGTGGATAAACAGCTGGGGAGGGGTCTGTACCATAGCGGTTCTGATCTGGAGGTCTCTGAATAGGCAGAAACCATCTGGGGCTGTTGGTCTATAGCAAACGAGTCTGCTCTCTGGTGTGTATTTGAGTGAGGGCGTATATAGCAGATATGTCCGGTCTGTTGTCTGTATATAAGGAGGTTGAATGGGTATATAAAGAGTTTGGGGTCAATGTATAAAGAGAATCGAGTGGTACATAAAAAAATTGGGGTCTGTAGAAAAAAGGAAGGGTGCTGAGTCTAGACTTGGGTCTGTATATAGGAGCAGGAGGTGGTATATAGAAAATTAGTATGGTCTGGGGTCTGTATATAGGCGCACAGGGGGTGGCATATAGAAGATGAGTCTGGTGTGGGTCTGTATATAGGAACAGGAGGTGATATATAGATGATGAGTCTGGTCTGGGGTCTGTATATAGGCGCACAGGGGGTGGCATATAGAAGATGAGTCTGGTCTGGGGTCTGTATATAGGAACAGGAGGTGGTATAAAGAAGATGAGTCTAGACTGGAATATATGAGAAAAAAGAGGCCTATATAGGTGTACATATATATATATGTAGTATAGTGATAGTCCATGTATATATATATATAGTATGACAATAGTCCATGTGTATATATACACTCACCGGCCACTTTATTAGGTCCACCATGCTAGTAACGGGTTGGACCCCCTTTTGCCTTCAGAACTGCCTCAATTCTTCGTGGCATAGATACAACAAGGTGCTGGAAGCTCCTCAGAGATTTTGGTCCATATTGACATGATGGCATCACACAGTTGCCGCAGATTTGTCGGCTGCACATCCATGATGCGAATCTCCCGTTCCACCACATCCCAAAGATGCTCTATTGGATTGAGATCTGGTGACTGTGGAGGCCATTTGTGTCCAGTGACCTCATTGTCATGTTCAAGAAACCAGTCTGAGATGCTTCCAGCTTTATGACATGGCGCATTATCCTGCTGAAAGTAGCCATCAGATGTTACAGGGTACATTGTGGTCATAAAGGGATGGACATGGTCAGCAACAATACTCAGGTAGGCTGTGGCATTGTACCAAGGGGCCCAAAGAGTGCCAAGAAAATATTCCCCACACCATGACACCACCAGCCTGACCCGGTGATACAAGGCAGGATGGATCCATGACACCACCACCACCATCCTGAGCCGCTGATACAAGGCAGGATGGATCCATGCTTTCATGTTGTTGTACCAAATTCTGACCCTACCATCCGAATGTCGCAGCAGAAATCGAGACTCATCAGACCAGGCAACGTTTTTCCAATCTTCTACTGTCCAATTTCGATGAGCTTGTGCAAATTGTAGCCTCAGTTTCCTGTTCTTAGCTGAAAGGAGTGGCACCCGGTGTAGTCTTCTGCTGCTGTAGCCCATCTGCCTCAAAGTTGGACGTACTGTGCGTTCATAGATGCTCTTCTGCCTTCCTTGGTTGTAACAGGTGGCGATTTGAGTCACTGTTGCCTTTCTATCAGCTCGAACCAGTCTGCCCATTCTCCTCTGACCTCTGGCATCAACAAGGCATTTCCGCCCACAGAACTGCCGCTCACTGGATGTTTTTTCTTTTTCGGACCATTCTCTGTAATCCCTAGAGATGGTTGTGCGTGAAAATCCCAGTAGATCAGCAGTTTCTGAAATACTCAGACCAGCCCTTCTGGCACCAACAACCATGCCACGTTCAAAGGCCTCAAATCACCTTTCTTCCCCATACTGATGCTCGGTTTGAACTGCAGATTGTCTTGACCATGTCTACATGCCTAAATGCACTGAGGTGCCGCCATGTGATTGGCTGATTAGAAATTAAGTGTTAACGAGCAGTTGGACAGGTGTACCTAATAAAGTGGCCGGTGAGTGTATATATATATATATATATATATATATATATATGAGAAGGAAAACGCCTAACTACAGCAGCTGCTATGGGATCCGTAGTGCCAAGGGGCCCCGGCATCTGGGGTATTGGGTGTGAATATGTTGTATGTGTGTGTGTGTGGTGTGCATATACTTAATTTGGATGTGTGTTTACCAGCCCACTCATTTAAATGGTTGCTGTGCGGACACATATTGGGGGTCATTTACTAAGGGCCCGATTCGCGTTTTCCCGACATGTTACCCGAATATTTCCGATTTGCGCCGCTTGTACATGAATTGCCCCGGGTTTTTGGCGCACGCGATCGGATTGTGGCGCATCGGGGCCGGCATGCGCGCGACAGAAATCGGGGGGGCGTGGCCGAACGAAAACCCGACGTATTCGGAAAAACCGCCGCATTTAAAAACCGAAAATGTGTCGCTTGGGGAGCGCTCACCTTCACCTTCTATGGGATGGTGCATTCCGGGGCGTTAAGATTATTTTCGGCGCTGCAGCGCCACCTGGTGGACGGCGGAGGAACTACAATCTTAAATCCCAGCCGGACCCGAATCCTGTGCAGAGAACGCGCCGCTGGATCGCGAATGGGCCGGGTAAGTAAATGTGCCCCATTATCCCCATAGACAGTTATGGCGACCCGGCATGCTCCATCTTTCCCCGTGTCTATGGCCGTGCGGCGCTATTTCCTATGAAGAGGGGAGGAGTCAGCGCTCGTCCCGCCTCCTCTCCAGCGCGCTCGGACGTATTCTCACCCCGGGTGAACACGAGGCCTTACTCTACAATAGTCATTCTCCTCCATGAGCCTGTGATGCTACACCCTCTTCCTCTCGATGAACCTCCTGAGACATAACAGCCACTTCCCAACCTCTGATGCCTCCGTTCTAGTCTAAATTATTTAGAAAATCTGGCGCCACGAAGGTCAACAATAACACTTTTATTTCCTCGGGGAAATAATGAGTCACTTTTTTCCCTTTTGTTAGGTCGGATACATACGGGAAATGTTCGGTATCTAATCTTTGACTTGTTTGATGGGTTATTTTGCAAGCGAACAATGTGAGAGAGAAGTCACTAACCAAACAGCAGCACAGAGTATTTAAGAAGATGCTCCGGATCAACCATAAAAAAGCACACGTTTCCAGGTCTCCTTGAAAAAGAAAACACGTTTTATTTCCGACTTTATTACAAATCACGTCCACATTACCCAGTATGTAAGAAATCCTGAGGATATCCAGTGCAAAGTTCACCACCACAAATGACTTGAACCCACGTGAAAAGCCCCTGGTGGAAGAGTAAGAGTTAAGGTGCCAGGAAGGGGCTCAGCGGAGCCGCTCGTTGTCCTTATCGGGAGGCGTTGGGTCAAAATATCCAAAAACAAGTATTCGCAGATTAGTGGCCGAGTGCAGATCATTTGTGTGATTATTATTTTTGGTGGCCTAGAATAAAATATAAAAAGTTAATGAGTAAATTGTGGTGCTCACTGTCTCCCATACACTGCACACAGAGAAGAGAAGAACCTGCTTCAGAAGTATCTGCAGGATCACACAGGACATAATGGACCTACACTTATAGGAATAAAACACTTGGGGTGAGATAGTACCTTACTACAAGCTCCAGCAGATCCTGACTCTACCATCTCACCCCTAAACCTCAGCAGGATCCTATGGTACATTATATGCAAGTAAAGAGCCATACTGACTACTTACTATCAGCTCCAGCAGATCCTGACTCTACCATCTCACCCCTAAACATCAGCAGGATCCTATGGTACATTATATGGAAGTAAAGAGCTGTACTGACTACTTA
>CM033642.1:268130693-268153372 GCA_019512145.1 Engystomops pustulosus | reverse complement strand
CTAAACCTCAGCAGCATCCTATGGTACATTATATGGAAGTAAAGAGCCATACTGACTACTTACTATCAGCTCCAGCAGATCCTGACTCTCCCTATTGCAGTGTCTCATAGCGTCTGCGGTACTGCAACTTAACGGTGGCACAAGGACGTTATTCAGGTCATATAGTTCTGGTGGTACTCGCCCTTCTCTTGGGTTTCACTCTAAAGCGTTCCACATTTTGAGTAAATTTAGAAGGTTCTGGCCCATTCCAGAAAACAATAAGCCTCAACTAGACCTAATTCTAGAAGTGTTATGGTTACTTTACTGCCATCTAATGGTCAACGTTTGTAATTACTTGTATTTAACATTTGTTTATCTAATAGCATCATCCGAGACACAGGAAATGGGCCCTGAACCCCCATCGGTCCAAACCAGAAAATTCTAGAGTGTTTCACTAAGTTTAACATAAGAACCCAACAAACCAAGTGTTCAGGGGTTTTTGACTCTTTGGTCTTTATGCCAGGTGTGTACTTGGGTTGATCTCCACACACTCAACTAAACAGCAACCCCCAATCTAGATGGAAGATCTTTCCGTATTCTTAGAGAATCTTGGATTACAAGCTGCAAACATCTAATACCATCAGGATTCCGAATTCATTTCCACTGCTGAGTCCTCTCCTAAGTCCATGCAACACCTAAGATGAGCCTCCACTGCATGGAAGACCACCATGCATGCTGACCACCGCCCGTGACCTTCAATAAGTGTGATCTAAGGCAACCATTTACCCCTGTGTCCGTGTGCCATTATATCCCCCACACACCATAACACCAGGGGCAACCCAAGGAGGACGCCCCGGGGAAGGGTAACACCTTGATAGCAGATGTACCCCCTACCACTATTGCAGTTAAGACTCTGAAGGACTTTGCCCCAGATATTATTTTGGGACTGTAACGGCACCAACTCTGCCCGTCTGAGACTTCTCGCTAGAGGGGCCCTGAGGAAAAAAACAGGACCAAGACACGTCCCTGAGGCACCCATCAGCCACGTGTTCCTGCACCTAGGGGAACTGCATGAATTGTTTAAAGCACTTGGGGTAAGATAGAAGTTTAATCTTTTTCCGGTTCATATGTCTCTAATCTATTGGTTAGCCGCCATTCTATCCTCGCCCCAATTTTCTGTGTGACACCATTGTACATCCAGTCTGTCTTGCTCTAGCAAGACGGATTTAGCCAGGGTCTGGGAGTGAAAGTCAGTAAAGGAGGGAGAGCAGGTAAACAGTCGGATAAGTGGAGAAGGAAACCTTTCCTCTAAAGAGAGACTTTATAAAATGTCTTTGTGTACTGTTGATTTAGCTGTATTGAAAAGGGACTATATAAGGTTATACTACCCTTTGTAGTGATATAAATTGGGGTCCTGGGCAAAAAGTGAGTACAAATTTCCCCTTAAGCCCATGGCATGGGTGCCCCTAAATATTTTATGAATAAATCACAGCACAGCCACTATGTGGTCAAATAATACTGCCAGACAATGCCTAAATAATACCACTACATCCACTACATAATAACACCAACACTATGAACCCACATATAAAGACCCTTTCGTTTACGGCTAGAATGTCCCCTCCCATGTTGAAAACTACCCCTCTACCTTTTTCTTATGCCCCTCAACTTACTATGTCTCATAGTTATTATTAAGTAACTTAATTGCATTGTCTATGGAGAGTCTGTGGTAGCTTGATCGCTGTCTCATCTAAGGCTTAAGCTGCTGCGTCTTTTCCCCATGCTTTACACTGCAGGATTGTAAAACTAATACTAACTCTTATAACATAACAATATGTGATGGAGATGGGTGAGGATTGTAGTAACACCTGAATAGTGAAAGAGATAGTCCTGATCTCTAGGATTCTTCTTCTTCTTCTTCCTCCTCTCCTTCTTCTTCTTCCTCGGCTTCTTGTTCATCATCTGCTTCTGCTTCCTGCTGGGATAACAGAGAGTTTGTGAAGGTCAGGTCATGTGAATGTGCTCCCTGTGTAGCTGAGAGGGAGTAGCAGAGCTGAAAGTGTTCTGAACTATGGAAGCCGAAGACTCCTAAACAGAATAGTGAGGTAGAAGATCACCCCTGTTGCACAATCCCAGTCTGTGATTCAAGAGAACTTTCTTTGTCTCTCTCTGCACCTCATGATGTGTCCTAGACTCCTCTGCAGCCTACTACCCCATCTTATGCTGGGGACACTTTCTGCACCACAGAGAAGTTACTAACCCTTAGTGCTGACACATAAAATGCATATAAATGTTTCACAGCAGGTTTATACTACCTATTACTTGCTCCGTGTCCCTCTATGTGATGAAAGCTGCCAGGTTAGTTAATGTATGGATCCTGCATGTATACTATGCAATGTTCAGGGGACTTATAAAATCCACGAGGACGCCAAGTCACTACCCAACCCAGGGGCCCCGAAAGAAGCTAAGGTGCAAAAGCCAGGGTCGGGCAGTGATTTGGTGTCCTCATGGATTTTATATTGCGCAATTTTATCTGATCTGGGATATGCTACTAGGAGAATCTTAAGGACTAGAAATATATTTGAGTGGTTCCGTGTCCGAATGGTGCCTTATTTTCGGCTGGAATATTAATGGTCCAACAGGACAAGTGATTTTATTGAAAGGTGTACACATAATGCATATGAATCTGGATGAACACTAAGGGACTTGGAGACTATATAGAGCTCCGGTCACACCATATTATATTTTCACTAAACTAAACTCATTTAATGTGAAAATGGGATTTGAAGAGTCATATTTGCCAGACTTTGGAGATAGTAAATGGGTGAGATTTCCAAACAAGAAGGATTCTAGAAAGGACCTTTCATACCAAACTGAGCGGCCTAATAGTAAGGGGAAAACCTGGTGACAGGTTCTCTTTAATGAGAAAACACAAGGCATCATGGGAACTGTGGGCAGCCTAAATCAGCTTCTCAGAATCACATATGAAAATTTGGTAAAAATCATTATGACATTGGAGTAATACTTTAAAGTCTACTACTATTCCCTTCTCACTAGATGCAAAGAAGACAACAATGGATATATTATTGGAGCATAATCACTTCTCTATTATACAATATTACAGAGATGACAACCAAACATGGAGCTGAGCTGCTGCCATTATAGAAGTATCTACCACACATAGATCTGAGCCCCTGTATCTAGTCCATATTATATGGGCATTGTACAGCACTATTTATGAGGGCATGGTAAAGCACCATCTATCCAGGCATTATACAGCACTATTTATCTGGGTACTGTATGGCAGTATTTATCTGGGTACTGTATGGCAGTATTTATCTGGGTACTGTATGGCAGTATTTATCTGGGTACTGTATGGCAGTATTTATCTGGGTACTGTATGGCAGTATTTATCTGGGTACTGTATGGCAGTATGTATCTGGACATTATACAGCACTATTTATCTGGTTACTGTATGGCAGTATGTATGTGGACATTATACAGAACTATTTATCTAGGCATTGTATGGCAGCATTTATCTATCTATCAATATATACTATACTATATGCTATTTCTCTGGATACCATACAGCACTATTTATCGAGCCACTGTATAACCTGGCCAACTATGTATTATAACATTATACAACACTATTTATCGGGACTTTATACAGAACTATTTATATAGGCAATACACACGAATTATCCGGGCACTGCACGGTACTATTTATCTACAGCACTATTAATCTGGCCACTGAATAACCCTATTTATCTAGACTTTATTTTTTAATAACATTATACAGCACTATTTATCTGGCCACTGTATGGCAGTATGGCACGGTTACACCCATGCCCTCATTTGTGGTCCCCGCGCCGCTGTCCCCGCTCCCCCGGGTCCGTACTCACCTCTCCTGTCCAGGCCGCGGCCTGTTACCTGGCTAGGCCGCACCCGCACGCTCCCACTACTAGGGCGCATGCAGAACTTAAAGGGCCAGCCTCCTTCTCATTGGCGCTGGCTACTTCCAGGCTCCTATATAGCGCGTCAGCTCTCAGCATCCCCTGCCGGATCTTCAAGTCACTCTACTGAAGTGAAAGCCTCCTGAGCGTTTCCAGACGCCTCCATGTCGCCTGTGTTCCTGTGGAATTCCCATGTTCCTGTGGCGGTCCTGTGCTCCTGTGGCGGTCCTGTGCTCCCGAGGTCCTGCCATCCCGAGGTCCTGCCTTCCTGAGGTCCCTACCTTGTCTTCCACCGTGGGCCTAGTTGCACCCGTGGAATGACCTGGTGGCTTCCTGCCGCAGCAAGACCATCCCGCTTAGCGGCGGGCTCTGGCGAAGACCAGGGGCCACTTAGATTCCGGTTTCGGGTTGCGGCTAGTACCATCATCTCCCAAGGTGGTCTGGGGAGTCCACAAACTTTAGCTCCGAGAGACTCACCCACACCCCCGTGTGTGACACAGTATTTATGTGGGCTATGCATAGCACTTACTATCTGGGGACTGTATAGCACTATTTATCTGGCCACTGTATAGCGCTATTTATCTGGCCACTGTATGGCAGTATTTATCTGTACAGTGTATGGCAGTATTTATCTGTACAGTGTATGGCAGTATTTATCTGGGTTATGTATAGCACATATTTATCTGGACAGTGTACAGAACTATTTATCTGCTTACTTCCTCGGCTACTTCTGCATCTTCCTCCTCTGCTGCTGCTGCTGTTTCCGGCTCCTCCTACAAAAGTTTTAAAATAACATTAAAAAAAAGATTTGATGGAAAAATTAACCTGGAAACAAATAAAAGTAAAACAAATGTCCTATTTCCATAATGAGCCTTTATACTGTGTGCTCCAGTGTGATACTCTGCTGCAATGGGGGAAGTACTGTAAGTATTGATCTCAGGCCAAATTTGCACGTTTCCCTCCTTTAAAGAATGGAGGGATCTGTCATTTCTATTGTAGATCACTTCAACTGTAAGAGACAAAATCTAAAGGAAAATCCAGAAAATCACATTTATAATTTTTAAATAATTAATAAGCATTTCATTACATAAAATAAGTATCTGATACAATAGAAAAACAGAACATTTTTCAGAAAATTCTCACATTTCAATCCCCTAGTGATATCAACACAATAAAGATCATTTAACCCCTTACTTTACCATTTTACCAGTTTTATTGTTGATTTAGCTCCTATCACTCTCTAGGCTGCTCAGTGCAAAATCCCAGGGTGGGATGACACTGTGGTTAGATTATTATGGTACAGGGTGTATATACACTTTTATCTGGCTTCTGACATTGTACTAGTATCTTACAACATAGAAAGAGATGAGACAGATCAGAGATGCATGAGATACGTATTACACAGAGGCTGACAGAATTTTACACTTTACACTGTGAGCTCTGCTACATCTCACAGATATGTGCCTGCCTCCCCCTTCCCCCGGATCACTCTTTGTAGTTTGTAGTTTGCAGCCTCTCTCTCTGCTCATGATGTCCTGGCAGGATGTAATCAGTGAGAGTCTCTGAGCTCCATGCAGGGGGTGGGGCTACAGGCTCAGAGCAGAGACAGACAGAAATCTCATCTGTACAAGCTCATCAAAGATGACAGCTCAACCCTAAGTGAGAAGTTACAGGGTCGTGTCTAGGGGCAACTGAAATTGTGTACACCAGGACTGATAGAGACAGGTTGGAATTATATCTGGGAAATGCTGTATTTTTGTTAATAACAGTGAATTAGAGAATGTGTTATTTTGTCATCCTGAGAACATATAAGAAACTTGTCTTCATGGGAGGAATACCCCTTTAAGAAACTTGTTTGCAGTTACAGAGGTCAGATGTTTCTTGAAGTTTGTGCAAAATGCAGTAGGGATTTTGGCCCACTACACGAGGCTGTTGATGGGTAGTGACTTTCAGCTCCGGATTTCGGATTGGGTTCAGGTCTGAAGATAGAAATACCAAAAGAAAGAGCTGCCAAATGAGTAATAGAAGAAAGTATATCCTTTATTAATATTCCATACAGGTCAAATACAAAAATGTATATCCCACAATGGGGAAATCAATTAACATAGGGGAAACAATTAGTCTCAGATGAAAAGTGGGACATCCACAGAGTACTTATAACCCCCTTCCTACATGCCCGACGGTCCAAAAATGCCCAATATAAGAAAACAATTAGTCCAACAATGGGACAAATGAGGGTGAGGTGACAAGGATAAAGTGAAGCCAGTAATTGAAGTAAGCTATAGGTACCTTCCGGTATTACAGGAAAATTCAAGACACACTTACCCATAGGCATAATGACGGGTAGACCAAGGACAGTCAGACGGGGGGGGGGGAGACCAAAGGAATTTTTTTTGCCCCCCCCCATCTGACTGTCCTTGGTCTACCCTTCATTATGCCTATGGGTAAGTGTGTCTTCAATTTTTGGAATTCAATTTTTTTTCCCTAGAAGCCACTCCAGCCTCCGGCTTCCAAGAGCCGCTCCTACCTCCGCAGCTTCCCAGTGCTGCTCCGGCTTCCCAAGAGCCACTTCAGCCTCCGGTTGTACTGCTTGCAGAGGAGTCTATGCAAGTTTGTCCTATTTCTGCTTTTCTCCTTTGGTGTTCCTTCACCGAGATGAATTGGAGGAGGCGAAAGAAGAGGCCGAAGAGGGGCCCTAAAGGGGGGTACTATCACGGGTACATCCGTGCTCCGCTGCCTGCCGGTCCCCGTCCCCCTGCCCTCACTTACCTCTCCTGGCTCCTGTCTGTGCTCCGGCTCCCGGCGTGTAGGCCGCACGTCTCCTTGCATGAAGTCACGTGCTCTTACCACTAGGGGGCACGCTCGCGGACTTCTCAAACCTTAAAGGGCCAGCGTCCTCCTGATTGGCTCCTGCTAATCCAGCTCGCCCTTGTAATCCGGCACCTCCCTTCTCTCCCTGCCGGATCTTCAGCATTCTAATGGAACTTCCAAGGTTTCCACACCTCGCTTCCCACAGCGGTTCCTGTTGAAGTGATTGCCCATCAGCGTTTCCAGACGCTCCTGTCTCCCAGCGATTCCAGACGCCTCAGTGTTCCTCTAGCATTTCCAGACGCCTTCGTGTCTCCTGTCTCCAGCGTTCCCATACGCTCCTGGTGTTCCTGTCTTCAGTCCAGAAGTGTCTCCAGTCCGTACCAGTGTCACCAGTGTTCCTCTGTGTTGCTGCTGTCATTCCAGGCTTGGACTGTTTCCTGCACATCCCTGTACCTTGGATGCCACCGCGGGCCGCATGCCATCTCCCGCAGTGGTCCAGAGCGTCCACTGGTCCACAGACTCCTCCCTCCGGACTCTTCCCATAGAGACTTTTAGTTCCATTGTCTGTGTGACCCGTTACACCCACTTTTCACCTGAGACTAATTGTTTCCCCTATGTGAATTGATTTCCCCATTGTGGGATCTATATGTCTGTATTTGACCTGTATGGAATATTAATAAAGCATAACTTTCTTCTATTACTCATTTGGCAGCTCTTTCTTGTGGTATTTCTGGTTGTTGTAGTTTGGGAGTTGCTTGGCTGTGCCATAATATGTAGGGGCATATTTGGTTTTTGTGGCTCAGGTCTGAAGACAGGCTAGGCCACTCCAGGACCTTGAAAATCTTTTTACAGAGCAGCTCCTCAGTTGCCCTGCCTTTAGGTTTCAGATCACTGTCGTGCTGGAAGACCAGGCCATGAACCATTTCCAATGCTCTTACTGAGGGTAGGAAGATGTTGACCAAATTCTTGCAATACATGGACCCATCCATCTGTTCAATACATTATAGTCGTTCTGTTCCCTCTGCAGAAAAGCACCCAAAGCAGTGGCGTAACTAGAAGCTGATGTGCCCCAGTGCAAAGTCTGTGCCAGGAATACCCCCCCCCCCCCGACTGCAATGTATGGTTTATAGTAATAGTCTTCTCATATGGGAAAGTGACACCTTATGGGCCCCCAAAGCCTTATGGGCCCGGTTGCGACCGCATCCTCTGCACCCCCTCAAGTTACGCCCCTGACCCAAAGTATGATGTTTCCATCCCCATGCTGCATGGTCTCATCTAACGACATCACCTTCTCCCATGGCATCTTTGGATCATCTAGATCAGTGATGGCGAACCTTTTAGAGACCGAGTGCCCAAACTGCAACCAAGACCCACTTATTTATCACAAAGTGCCAACACAGAAATGTAATTTGTGATTTATACTCCCTTCTCTGTCACAGTTTTCATTGATACCGCCACCCTGAGGCACCAATAAAGCAGAAAACAGTCCCAGGTAACGCTGTCACTTTAAAATAGCTCTGTGCACAGCAAGTCCTGGGCTGTCTGGGACTGCAGGAAGATCCCTGGAGTCATCTCTGGTGATGGCCCGAGTGCCCACAGAAAGGGCTCTGAGTGCCATCTCTGGCACCAGTGCCATAGGTTAGCCACCACTGATCTAGATGGTCAAAGGAGAACTTCAAATGGACTTGGACATGTGCAGGTGTGGCACATGACTTTCTGGGTTGAGGAAGACTCACGTTTCTTTTATTTTCTAATAATTGCACCAACAATTGTTGCCTTCTCACCAAGCTATTGTCCTGTGGCCCATCCAAGCTTCGTACAAGTCTACAGTATTGTCCTTAGTGCCCTGCTCTCTGGTCTTGGCCATGGTGGAAAGGTTGGTGTTGGATTGATTGAGTGTGTGGACAGGCATCTTTTATACAGATAACTAGTTCAAACGGGTGCAATTAATGCAGGTAATGAGTGCAGAGGAGGAGGAGCTATAGCTAATAAGTGCAGAGAAGGAGGAGCTATAGGTAATGAGTGCAGAGTAGGAGGAGCTTTTTAAAGGAAAACAGGACTGAGAGAGCCAGAACCCCTGCTGGTGGGTGGCTGATCGAATACCGATCACATGCAATAAAATACAAATTACACAGGTGAAGTGACCTACGATATTACAGATCTCTACATTCTTATAAGTGGGAAAAATTTAAAAATCACACATTTATTTTTCCTACTTTTGTACATTGTATATCTACATACTGGGGGTCATTTACTAAGGGCCCGATTCGCGGTTTCCCGACGTGTTACCCGAATATTTCCGATTTGCGCCGATTTTCCCTGTATTGCCCCGGGTTTTTGGCGCACGCAATCGGATTTTGGCGCATCGGCGCCGGCATGCAAGCGACGGAAATCGGGGGGCGTGGCCACACGAAAACCCGACAGATTCGGAAAAACCGCAGCATTTTTTTTAAAAAAATGTGTTGCGGGACTCGCGCTTACCTTCACCAGGTATAGGCCGGTGAATTTCAGGGCATTCCGGCGGGCCTCGGGGAACTTCAGCGCAGCAGCGACATCTGGTGAACGTCGGAGGAACTACCTTAGTGAATCACCGGAAGACCCGAATCCACCGCAGAGAACGCGCTGCTGGATCGCGAATGGACCGGGTAAGTAAATCTGCCCTATTATGCGTCATTGTATGTTCTTTGTGTAGTGGTCAGACCCGGTTACTACAGATCAGCGTCCATTCCTGCGTCCAATGACTTGTTTCATGATTCCTCTCCCATTCTCTGATTATATCAGCTGATCTTTGGGGATGCTGGGTGTTGTACCCCCGGCCAATCCGATATTAACCCCTTGCTGCAAACCATCATAATAGTATGTGGGTGAGCGGCAAGGGAAGTACAGAGAGGGCTCACAGGCTCATAAACATGTCAGGTATCAGCGTGTCCCAAAATTTGGGATCTACCAAAATATAAAAATGGTTACAGTAATGGAAAATAGCGCCCAAATGTCCGATTTACCGATTATTGGCCATTTTGCAACACATAAAACATTTTGTAAAAAGTGATCAATAGGTCGGACAGTTCTTAAAATGGTAGCAATGAAAACAAAAGCTCATTCCACAAAAAGTAACATATTTCATAGCTCCATACACTGCAGTGTGGAACAGTTATTAGCGTCAGAATGTGGTGAAACTAAGATATTTTTTTTTCGTGCAAAAGGTTTTTAATTTTTTTTATATCTATTAAAACATAATAAAACTTATATACTTTTGTTACCCCAATGATAGTACCGACCTGGTGAGCTTTTAGAGGTGTCATTTGAAGCGTACAGTGAAATATGTAAAAAAGACTCCTGTATACAAAATTATCTGTAATTGTAGAATTATGTAGAAAAGAAACAAAGTGATTGTGTATTTATAGGATTTTTTTTCCTCTTTTTAACCTCTTGTTATTTTTGTATGGGATTAATAAAAATCTAAATAAAAAAAAACATAAATAGCGATCAGTGTAAATATTCACCAATATCTTACTAATATCCCGTATATAGATTGTATTACCCACCTGTTTCTCCTCAGAAGGATTAGCGTCTGCCTCTTCTGGATTCTCCACTTGATTTTCCTCAATTATGGCCGGAGTGTCACTGACCTACAAAACAGACATTACTGATCAGTGATCTACATATTTTATTCTGCCATCTTTCTTTACTTTTAGGTGTTGACCCTGGAGAGATGTGTAATCAGACCTTTGTGTATGTTGTGAGTAGCAGCAGGACTGTGACATATGGATTTATATTCCAGGATTGTAGCTTCACCAAGTGCACTGGGGACATGTCCTGACACTGCTGTGCTCTAAGCAGGGCCGGTTCTAGATAAAGTGGGGCCCTGGGCAAAACTAAAAGTGGGCCCCAAAATAAAACTATTTTATGACCAGTCACAGTCAGTAAGTGTTAAGGAGATCGCACTTGTTTCGGACGCCATCTTGACTACTGTCCACAAAAGTCAAGAGGGCTGTTGGGGCCCTGCATAAAAATCCCTAACAGTAAGAGGCTCCATTTAGTATTGTAAAACAATCTGTAATATTGGAGAATTTAATAGGAGATGATGGGCAGCACTGTGGCTCAGTGGTTAGCACTACAGCCTTGCAGCCCTCCCACACTCCAAAAACATACTGGTAGGTTGGTTAGATTGTAAGCCCCATTAGGGATCAGGGATTGATCTGGCAAGCTCTGTGCAGCGCTGCGTCATCTGTGTGCGCTATATAAATAAAGAATTATTTATTATAATTGTTATGTAGAATATAAAGTTGATGATATATACAGTGGATGGATATGAGAGATAAATTTAGGTTATAGGAGAAAGATAACTAAACAGATAGATGATGGATATATAGACATATATAGATATATAGCAAACCACTTATTTTCTGAAAGCAGATACTTGCCCCTTTTTCTAAATTGTATCAAAAAGTTTATAGACATCGACGCCTTCATGCAATTTTGATTCAAACTGAAACATTTTATAAAAAAAATACTTAAAATTTAACTTTGATGGCAAAAAATGCGCTCCAAACAGAAAATATCTACCTTCTCATCTCCTAAATGTAATAGATCAGTGATTCTCAACCTTTCTAATGCTGTGACCCCGCAATACAGTTCCTCATGTTGTAGTGACCCCAAACCATGCAACTCGCAGTAAAAAATCAATAAAATTGCGCCTCCGATGGCTTTGGGCGACCCCCGGTTTTGGTCGTTCGACCCCCGCTGGGGTCCCGACCCGCAGGTTGAGAACCGCTGTAATAGATGGACACGTGTAGAGTTCACCAATGCTTCATATTGATATGTTCACATAAATAAATCAACATAATGGGGCAGATTTACTTACCCGTCCCGTCACGATCCCCGCTGTGCGTTGTCCGACGAGGATTCGGGTCTGCCACGATTCACTAAGATCGTGTGTCCAATTCCTGCAAGTGTCGCTTCCCCGCTGAGGTCCGCCGGAGTTCACCTTCTTCTTCCCGATGCATGTAAGTGCTGATCTTGCGACACAATTTGAATTTTAAATTCTGCGGTTTGTCCGAATCAGTCGGGTTGTCAGACGTCCACGCCCCCCGATTTGTGCCGCATGAAAGCCGTCACCGATGCGCCACAATCCGATCGTGTGCGCCAAAAACCCGGAGCAATTCAGCGCGAAACAGAAAAAAAATGCGATACCTATGAAAATGCAGTGGCCCACTTTGCCTACCCATAGCGCCGGCCCTGGCTCTAAGCTCTCTGCAATGAGCTGCCCCTCCCTTAGGCTCCAGAGTCTTCCATAGCTTTTAGTCAGGCCAGCTAGAAGGGGCTAAGCAGGACCGGTGCTATGGGTAGGCAAAGTGAGCAATTTCCCAGGGCCCCTTGAAAGAGGAGAATCTCTTCTTTCATATGAATCTAGAAATTTGTTTCTAGGTGCCAGGGATCCAGAGATATTCAGGTTTAAAGTGAGAATATCAGGTGTGGCTTCTTATATATAATAATCACTCCCGACGGCATTTTAACAGTTAATATCTCCGTTTTCCAGCCACTTAGATTCATATAAAAGAGGAGACTCTCTTCTTTCATAGGAAAAAAGAAGTGAGGTTCTATGTGTCACAGAGCCAGATATACAGCCCCCTGAAGTGTAACCCCCCTCCAGATTCTTAGCCATCAGGCTGCAGGGAGAATTTGCTGCACACAGGAGCTGCTGCACCTCACAGATAATGGAAATTTTTACTTTATATGTTACTACATTTTGATAAGGGATAATATCAACTAATGTTTATGTTTTAACCCTATGTTATCCAGAACAATCTAAGAAAACAATGGGGCAGATTTACTTACCCGGTCCATTCGGGATCAAGCGGCGCGTTCTCTGCGGTGGATTCGGGTCCGGCCGGGATTCATTAAGGCAGTTCCTCCGACATCCACCAGGTGGCGCTGCTGCGCTGAAGAGCATCGGAACGCACTCAAGTTCACCGGCCTATTCCTAGTGAAGGTAAGCGCAAAGTCCGTGACACTTTTCTTTTTTTTAAATGCGGCGGTTTTTCCGAATCCGTCGGGTTATGTTCGGGCACGCCCCCCGATTTCGGTGGCATGCATGCCAGCGCCGATGCGCCACAATCCGATTGCCAAAATCCCGGGGCAATTCAGGGGAAATCGTCACAAAACGGAAATATTCGGGTAACACGTCGGGAAAACGCGAATTGGGCCCTTAGTTAATGACCCCCACTTTCTCTCTTATTGCCTTTTCTTTTATGATAGTTTTTTTTTTGCGAAAATTGACTGATACGATGAACATTCGTTCCTCTTCGCCTAATGTCGCTATTATATATTAACACTGCGACCCAGAACATGTCCATAAAGTTATATGTAACACCAAAAACACACACACGCTCCTGAATACAGTTTTTATTTCCCACCATCCTCCATTATTTACACCGATGTTATGACGTTCTCACTCAGATTCTTATGTAGCGCGGAGGGTTCTGTTATTGTGATAATACAATGGTGACATCTAAAAGTGACTTTTGTTACCTCATTAGCTTGGTTTATGGATATATAGTTATTTATTTGGGTGACCATTGTGTAAGGAACAGACAATGATACATCTGTGTGACGCTCAGTGCAAAAATAGTTTGGTGTCCCCTGTGGATGTAACGTTCCCTTTGCTGCATATTTTGATGAATATACACATGTGGGGTCTGTATGATCTCCTCACATTTTACTGTTTTAGGAAAGTAGATTTTCTTTATATAAGTATCTGGATTTGTACGTATTTTAGAGGAAATTTTGAATTTTCATGCAATTTTTGCATTTTATTGCCGTTTGCTGCAAAGTTGCATGAAGGTGGTCGTGTGTATGCATTAAAATTCTTGTTTTTATGGTGATTTCTGGAAAAATTGGATTTTTACCAATCGGTTCCTACTTGGGTGTACTCTCTTTTTAAACACATTTGTGGATAGCAACCAAATATGTCATGGTTTTTGTTTTAGCATTTTTTGGGAGTGTAAATTCTTGATGTTGTGTATTGTGGTATGTATAAATCTGCTCACTTTGTGTTATTATATTTAAGTCCCTATTTGTGCGTAAACCTCCACTGCGATGTGAGTTTTATGTAAAAACATATGTTATCAAGGCATTTTCAATGCACTTTCTGTTTAGTAATTTGTGTTTGTCACAAAGTTACATGAGGGTGGTCAAATGTTAATTGCCAAATGCATCACCTGGTTGTCTGCTTTGAAAATGATATAGGTTTTACTGGGGCCTTTCCTTTTTAATCTGTTTTATTGATATATTTTGCAGGTTGTGTCTTAGAATTTCTAGCAGATATCTAGTTATTTCAGTTTTAGAGATATTGGGGCACATTTACTAAGGGTCCGAACAGCGCATTTTCGTCGGTTTCGCATTTTTTTTTCGTTGTGCGCTGAATTGCCCTGGGTTTTTGGCACACACGATCTGATTATGGCGCATCGGCGCCGGCTTGCATGCGACACAAATCGGGGGGTGTGGACGTCTGACAACCCGACTGATTCAGACAAACCGCAGAATTTAAAATTCAAATTGTGTCGCAAGATCAGCCTTCACATGCGACGGGAAGAAGAAGGTGAACTCCGGCGGACCTCAGCGGGGAAGTGACACATGCACAAATTGGGCGCATGGTCTTGGTGAATAGCGGCAGACCCGAATCCTTGTCGGACAACGATGATCTTAGTGAAACGCGGCAGACCCGAATCCTTGTCGGACAACGCACAGCAGGGATCGTGACGGGGCGGGTAAGTAAATGTGCCCCATTATGTTGATTTATTTATGTGAACATATCAATATGAGGCATTGGTGAACTCTACACTTATTTTCTGTTTGGAGCACATTTTTTGCCATCAAAGTTAAATTTTAAGTATTTTTTTATAAAAATGTTTCAGTTTGAATCAAAATTGCATGAAGGCGCCGATGTCTATAAACTCTTTGATGCAATTTTGAAAATGGGGCAAGTGTCTGCTTTCAGAAAATAAGTGGTTTGCTATATATCTATATATGTCTATATATCCATCATCTATCTGTTTAATTATCCTTCTCCTATAACCTAAATTTATCTCTCATATCCATCCACTGTATATATCATCTACTTTATATTCTACATAACAATTATAATAAATAATTCTTTATGTATATAGCACACACAGATTACGCAGAGCTGCACAGAGCTTGCCAGATCAGTCCCTGATCCCTAATGGGGCTCACAATCTAACCAACCTACCAGTATGTTTTTGGAGTGTGGGAGCACTGCAAGGCTGTAGTGCTAACCACTGAGCCACTGTGCTGCCCATCAATCTCCCTATCATCTACCTCCTATAAAATTCTCCCATATTACAGATTGTTTTACCATAGTAAATGGAGCCTCTTACTGACTGTGACTGGTCATAAAATAGTTTTATTTTGCGGCCCCACTTTTAGTTTTGCCCAGGGCCCCACTTTATCCAGAACCGTCCCTGGGCCTAAGTAGCAGTTCATTGCACAGGGACCTGCACTTGGAGAAGCTGCAATCTCTCCAGGGACAATACCTAACACCGGCTGCAAGGTCTCATCTACTTATGGGTAAGATAAGATAAGACTTTATTAGTCCCACAGTGGGGAAATTCACAATATAATCACACGTGCATGTTTTTTATGCAGTTTTAGGAACCAAAAACCAGGTGTGACTATAATACAGATAAGAAGCACAATGGAAAAAACCTGCTGGTAGGATACAGAGTGTGCCCTCCCCCCATTATGGTCTGACGCTTCCGGGAGTCATTATATCTACCAGTTATTCATCTCTCCCTATAAATAATTAGCCAGAGTAATCCTGTAAGAGGATTGTAACCCGATGTGAACTGTGAGTGTCCCCCTTCATCTCAGGTTTCCGGCTGATAAGGGTCACGGCCAGGCCTGGTACTTAATCATGTGGCCCGTGTTACATATATATACTGTACTGTCGTATAATGGGATGTATCACGGAATGTTATATGTAATATGGACAATATAAATGTATACTCTGCTGCAGTAATTTGGACACTGGGCCTTTAGAGGTGACACAGAAGTGGATCGGGTTGGGTACGTTCACACAAGGTGTTTTTAAATGCAATTGAACCGTGTAGCGGAGTGCATTGCGTTACATGTTAGGGGTTCATTCACAAGAACGTAATGGGGCTGCACCATTTGCGGCCGTATATCGGTCCCCATTGAAGTCTTTGGCGTCTGGTCACGATGAAGTGAGCACACGTCTCACAGTACCGTGCACGGCAAACTATAGGACATGTCTTGTAACGTCGCCCGCCCCGCGCTGCTCTATGGAGAGGGGAGGGGTGAGCAGTGCTCGTCTGTCCTCCTCTCCAGTGCACTGACGTGTCCACGTAATGTCCGTGGCATCACCAGGGGTGAATACAATAGGTACAATAAGTATTGCAGCCCCATTCTGCCCTGATGACGCCACTGACATGGTGAAACATGTTGGGGGGCTTATTTCAGCAAGTTTAACTAGTTGTAAACACTCGCTACAATCAGATCCTTAGGCTGGCGGCACATGTGGTGTTTTTTTAACTTGTTTTTGGGCCGTGTTTAAGCAGTCTGTTAAAAACTGCATGCGGTTTTTGAAAATGCCTCAGTTTTTGACCAGTTTTACCAATTATCTTAATTAAAACGGGTGAAAAACTGATGCGTTTTCATGATCTGCTCTTCTTTAAGCTTCTTATACCCTGATTTTCACAAAAAAGGCTATTAAAATTATGCAAATGAACCCAAGGGGCTCCAGGTTCCATTAGAATCTGTGGAGCCTGGAGCCCTTCAGGCTTATTTGCATAATTTTTAAAGCCTTTTTCGCGTTTTCCCGACGTGTTACCCGAATATTTCCGATTTGCGCCGATTTCCCCGGGATTTTGGCGCACGCGATCGGATTGTGGCGCCTCGGCGTCGGCATGCACGCGACGGAAATCGGGGGCCGTGGCCGAACGAAAACCCAACGTTTTCGGAAAAAACGCCGCATTTAAAAAAAAAAAATCTGTCACAGAGCTTGCACTTACCTTCACTCAGCCCGGCTCGGTGAACTCCAGCGCGTTCCGATGCTTTTCAGCGCAGCAGCGCCACCTGGTGGACGGCGGAGGAACTACCTTAATGAATCCCGGCCGGACCCAAATCCAGCGCAGAGAACGCGCCGCTGGATCGCGAATGGACCGGGTAAGTAAATCTGCCCCATTGAGTGCACTGAGTAAATTTTTTTATACTCGTTATGAATAAAAGCTAAGTCTTTCCTGCTCACCCAATTGGCCACTTGCAGTTTTGCTCTCAGCTTGGATGTAACGTCCTCCAGCAAAACCCAAGATTGCATCAAAGAAAAAGGGTTGAAACAGCCAACTCTATAAAAACAGCCAAGCTTTTCTGGACCCCTGCTGTTGAATTGTGTTTCAGAACGCAATGTAAACGCCACAAGTGAACGCAACCCTAGACTGATATATCAGATAAGTGGGGGGGTGAACCCTGGACCCCAATCATGCGGCAGCAAAGTTCCGTTTAAACAAGTAGAGTTGAGTTGTAATACTAAGCACAACCACTATACAGTGTACGGCAGTGATCCCCAACCTTTTTCTGCCCAGGGACCAGCTGTAAAACATACATTTTCTTCAGGGACCAGTTCGGTGGGGGGTTGCGGTCTGGTGTCATAGTTTCATAGCTAAAAATGTATATTTGAATGCTCCACCATAATTCCCTGTGTGCATAGCTTACATTGTTCCATTTCCTGAAGAAGCACCCCAACTTGTATTGTCCTTTTTCCTGTAGCATGCTCCCATCCCATGTCCCCTTTACTGCATTATGTCTTCCCTCCATGTCTCCTTTCCTTTGCTTCCCTCACCATATGCTTCCAATGTCCCCTTTCCCAGCCGAACTCTGTCAAAAACAAAAATACTTACCTTCCTCATTCCCCTGCAACAGTCTTCTCTTCCTTCCCTTCATTAATAGCATGATGTTATGACAATAGAGCAGTGCATTATTTGGTGTTTTTTTTGTTTTTGTTTTACAGGGGTCAGGCGCGGCCCAGTACCAGGTGTTCCAAGGCCCAGTCTTGGGCCGTGGACCGGTGGTTGGGGAACACTGGTGTACGGCACTGTGCTTGAGCACTTGTCCACAAGCTGCGGTCTCTCTACACAGCTGATCAGTCAGTGGACCAGGTGTCAGACCCAAACTATCTAATATCAAGGTCACATCTTTAGGATAGGTCATTAATATTTTTAGCCTGAAAACCCCCTGTAACTTATTTTTGCAAACTATACCAATCGCCAACAAACAATGCAGCAGCTGATGAGAGTGAGGAGTGATGTGGTTATGATATGCACACATAACAGCAGTACATAGGCCGACATAATACCGCCATATAGTGCTGCTATGCAGTGAGAAAATAATAACACCTTACAGTGGTCAAGTAATAACACACTGGGGCACATTTACCAAGAGCAGTGCAATGTGTATTATGTGCAGTTGCCTGTGTAGTGTGCAGGGGGCGCCAGATTCAGGAATTTGGTGTTCCCTGCACTGCTCCAACTTTTTTTTGGTGCACCTCTAACATAGGGTGCGAGACACACAGGGCCGGCGCCAGCGTGGGGCATACCTGGGCAAGTGTCGGGGCCCAGAGCTGCTGGGGGGGCCACATACGGCTGTACATAAGGAATCCATGGGGGTGACAGGGGCTGTATCTAATGAATCCTCAGGGTGGGGTTGATTGGGATGATAAACTAGGGAATAATTTCCTTTCAGAATTTTTAATGCTGCCACATGAGTTCTCTGCAATGGGGCCCACTGAGGCTCTGTCACCCAGGTGCCTCCTGATACCTGGAGCCAGCCCTGGCGACACACTTATGTCTGCATGTTAAATCTGGTGCAAGATCCGACTGAGAACCGGAACGAAATTTGTGTCGTGTGTAGAACAGTGTAGCCGCGACTCAAAAGGGTGGCGCCCGACACATATGTGGCGCGGACTCTTCCAAAATACCTGTGCAAGCAGTTTTCACATGAAAGAACGTGCAAAGTCCGACAGAAAACTGGCGCAAGGACTTTAGTAAATGTGCTCCATAATGCCTATATAATTTCACCATACTGCTCTATAATAATATTACCATACAGTGTCCAAATATATCATATATTGCCTATATACACTGTCCAAATATCACCACATAGTACCAAAATAACAGCACCACACAGCTCACAAGTCATACAGTGCTCAAATAATATCACAAAACAGTGCTGAAAAGATAACACAGAGTATCCAAATAATATCACCATATAGTACACTAACAATTACCATACATTGTCCAAACTGTACATTACATACGGCTGAAGTAATAAAATAATATCACTATATGGACCATCCCAGTGTCAGTGTAATAGTCCTAGCCAGTGGCGTAATTAACGCTACGGCTGCTACGGGGCCTGTGAGGTTAAGGGGCCCGGGGATGCACAGTCCCTGTGTCCCTGCAGTACGGGTGCCTGCCGTATCGTGCCCTTGGGCCGCTCGCTCTGTGTCTACTCATAAAGCTGGCCCGCCCACCTCTTTCCTGGACCTCCCTGACCCGCCACCTCCACTCTGTGTATTAATGTATATGAGTGCATAAATGTGTATAAGTGTATACTTGTATGTATATGGGTGTGAGTATACGAGTGTAGAACTTTATGTGTGTGTATATAAGTATATAAAGGTGTGTATATATCAGTGCATAAATGTGTGTAATTGTATAAACATGTCTGTATAGGGGTACATTCACAAGAACGTATGGGGGACGTATATCTGGACGCAAATTTACTGCCGGATATACTTCCCTCATAGTCTATAGCGCTTGGGCTCGGTATGGCGAGCACAACGAGCACTCACTGTTTCGAGCCGTGGCCACAAAAGAGATAGAACCTGCTTTATCTATGGCCGTAAGAACGGCCGTGCGGCTCTATTCTCTATGGAGAGGGGAGGGGTGAGCCGCGATCAGAGACAGAGATAGTCTGTGTCTGTCTGTCTCTGACGGTCTTTGTTTCTGTCTGTCTGACTAAGACAGACAGTCAGAGACAGACACAGTTGGAAACAGAGACGGACAGAGACACTTGGAGACAGAACCACTCGGAGACACAGACAGAAAGACACAGACACAGAGACAGTCAGAGACAATCAGAGACACAAACGTTCAGAGACAGTCAGAGAAAGATAGATACCAAGAAAATATTTTTTATTAACCTATTCTATTTTGTTATAGCTAAGGGTACATTTACATGGCAGCATGCAAGCCGGGCGGGCATAACGCCATGCGCTGGAGAGGAGGAGAAGGTGACCCCTCCTTAGAAAATAGCGGCGCACGGCCACAGAAACGAGGAAAGATCTATCTTTTTCCTGTGTACGGCACGGATCGGTGTCACCATTCCCGTCTATGGGGACGTAATAAATAATAAATTTGCGGCTGCATATACATCCCCACAGACGGGCACCTGAATGAGCCCTAAGAGCAGTTATTCACTATCCCGGGCAATGCCGGGAGCTACAGCTAGATAGTGAATATACTCTACACATCCATTCTGCTCGCAAGCTGCGATCACTGGTCAGCAAACAGAAAGCATTAGTAAAGGGGCGTATGACTGCAGGATCACGGACACATGATTCATATCAGATGTAATTATATAAAATCCTAAATTTATAACCATGATGTAGTGATCACATTTTACCACATGGGGGCGAGCTTGTCTTTAGGAACCACAGAATCATCATGGCCGCCATGGAGGAGGAGTAAGATGTGTACACGGCTGTGTGAGGAGATTCGCTCATTCCCGCCATATTTAATCAGTGCAGGAGAGACGACCCATTTCATACAGGAATGTGACATATTGGTCCTGACTGCGGCTAATCAGGGTTAAGCTGATCTGAGCGAGACACATGACAGCCGCCATCTGCTCACACATGCATATTACATGACACATACCGCCATATACACCCCCGGCATACAGCGCGCAGTGTGCTCAGCCTTATTTAATAGGATAATGGGATTCCTCCATGTTTATACACAGCAGGAGGGGAATCTGCTTACAGAACCATTAAACCTCGAGTCACCGGCGTGTACAGGGGAGACCGGATAATTTAGGTGGAATTTACTGAAGATTGAAAGCAAAGACCCTTCTATCTTTAAATATAGTCATTAAATAGTTAAAACGTATATATAATGCTTCCATATGGTGCACATACAGCGCTACTAAATAATACCAACATAGAATATTCTAAGAATGACGCTATAATCTGCCCCAAAAATATCTTATAGGGCTCACGGGCAGCAAATAAATCACTTTAAGTAATAAAAAGCACCAAAATAAAACCTACAAAAAGTACCCAGATAATAATACTACACTACACTGTCCCCAACCAGAGGACATCATACTGCCAACAGTGTACTTATAGTTAAACTGCTATATATATTACTGCCAATATAGTACCTCTACACAGTGCCCACATAAGCAATCATAATACATAATATGGTAACACAGCGGCTAAATAATACCGTCATATTACATTACTTTTATACTTTGTACCCAAATAGTGGTACTATAATAGATAATACCAACACACAGTGGGAAAAAAACATATATACCTTATTCATAATACTGACTCACAGTACTCAAATAATAATGCCACCATAATATATAAAGACGCCATATAGTGCCCACACCGCAATACATAAATATAAGCATTTTTACCAGAAGCCATACTACTGCCAAGGCTATACAATACCACAGACATGTGTCCATATTAAACTAGCAGGACACATAATACCGTCATACAGTTGCTATATAATACAATTGTATTACATTACATTATACTGCCAAACAATATGGTAACCAAAGAGCTGAGAAATAATACCACCATAATGCATAATATTACCTCACAGTACCCATACAGGTCCACTGTAAAACATGACGCCGTCACATGGTGTCCACACATAACAGCCAGAATAGTAGTCCATTAATTATTGATCTATAACACTGCCAATACAGTATCATTAATATTAAAGTAGTGCTGCTCCATACATTCATTTAAAGGGGTATTCCGGGAATATGAACGTCTGACACAAAAATCCATGATGATATAACTAAATGAATATAACAATACTCAATGTCATTAGTCACAAAACAGAGCTTAAATAGTTTGATTTTATGATTTACAAAGTTTATGGCCTCTCTAAAGTAGGTGGAGTTATCACTAAGATGGCCGCCACTGGAAACTACAAGTTCCATGATCCTTTAGTTCTCCACAACACTGACCATACTGGATGCACTGTAACCAACCGACTACAGCCAAACCTAGTGGTGATCACATGACCCGCCCAGGCAGGTGCCGGACATGTGATGTGGACATGTGACCAGCAGCCATCTTCTGTCCTGCAACGGACCGCACGGAGGAAAGTAACGGACTGATTAAAGGGCCAGTAGCATTTTAATTCTCCATCACAGTCTATGTCATCAGCATTTTCTGCTAAGGGGAGCAAAATTTTAAATAACAACTAATTACATATTAGCTTATATTTTGAGTGCCCATTTGTATATGAATTATGCTGATTCCTGGAATACCCCTTTAATTAAACAAGCAGTATACATAAAATAGCCAAAATAATACCACAATAATACATAGTAGTAATACATAATAGTGCCACGCAGTACTCAAACAATGCAGCCTCATGACATAATACAAGAACCCCAAATAACACCACCATAATACATAATACTGCGGAGTAGATAAATAATACCAACATAATACAGAAAACTGCGAGTAGATAAATAATACCACCATAATATTGAATACTGCGGAGTACATAAATAATACCACCATAATACAGAATACTGGGGAGTAGATAAATAATACCACCATAATACATAATACTGCGGAGTAGA
>CM033642.1:268073137-268120890 GCA_019512145.1 Engystomops pustulosus | reverse complement strand
GATAATACACACAGTGATGTCACAGTACAGAGATAATACACACAGAAATGTCACAGTCCAGGGGATAATACACACAGTGATGTCACAGTACAGAGATAATACACACAGTGATGTCACAGTACAGGCATAATACACACTGTGATGTCACAGTACAGGATAATACACACAGTGATGTCACAGTACAGGGATAACACACACAGTGATGTCACAGTACAGGGATAATACACACAGTAATGTCACAGTACAGGGATAATACACACAGTGATGTCACAGTACAGGAATAATACACACAGTGATGTCACAGTACAAGGATAATACACACAGTAATGTCACAGTACAGGGATAATACACACAGTGATGTCACAGTACAGAGGTAATACACACAGTGATGTCACAGTACAGAGGTAATATACACAGTGATGTCACAGTACAGAGATAATATACACAGTGATGTCACAGTACATAGATAATACACACAGTGATGTCACAGTACAGGGATAATACACACAGTGATGTCACAGTACAGATATAATACACACAGTGATGTCACAGTACAGAGATAATACACACAGTGATGTCACAGTACAGGGGATAATACACACAGTGATGTCACAGTATAGAGATAACACACAGTGATGTCACAGTACTGGGATAATACACTCAGTGATGTCACAGTACAGAGATAATACACACAGTGATGTCACAGTACAGGATAATACACACAGCGATGGCACAGTACAGGGATATAGCAGTATACAATGTAATCCGGGGTCTGCACACTGTAGCACTACAGGCAGAAGCATGGATTCTCTTGGATATTAGTCGCATAGCTCAATTTAGTCTGACTACTGGCAAAGTTTGCCAAATCTTAATATGTTTACCTGAGTGCTAGGCAACCTATAGTAGTCCCGCTCTTATGGACCTACAAGTCCCAGCATGCCCTGCCCGCTGATATATGCACAAAATCATAACTGTTTATCTACACCAGTCTAAAGGTAAAGACCTGCGTCGGAGTCCTGACCTCCGTTATTCTGTATTGGTACTGTAGCCGACGCGTTTTGTGCTGCGCCTGAACATCATAGGAGCTGGTGAGAAGGGTTGGGTTTGATTTATCCCTGAGGTGTTAATAATGTAATGTGTGGCAGTAACTGTGAGGCATTGCTACAGCTCAGGATTGTCGCCATTTATTAACTAATGTATAGAAATCACAATTAAGTTCTAAAATAACAGTTTTATTATAGATAGATGGAAGGCAGCCAGGACTGTGGAGTTGCCAAGCCAAATTTCCGACTCCCCAATTTCCCTAACTGTAAGGCTACATTTACACGAATGTATGGGGGACCTATGTACAGCCGCAAGCTTGCAGCCAAACATAGACGGCAATGGCCGCATGGAGCAATGCAGTGCCCCACGTACCTGGTGTACCTGAGCGCTGCCTAGTGCGCAGAGACTCCGCGCATGCGCAATTTGCTGCTGGGTCCATCAAGCCGCCAAGCAGAGAACTGCCGTTGCCTGCTGTTTGAAATTAAGAACTGTAAGTTGATTTGCACAACGTTGCCTCCGTGTAATCCCTGGATCAGGCTGCTTCACCATCATGGGCTCCCCTTCCTCCAGGGACTCCTACATACACCTTTGCCCCAGGGTTGCCCCAGGGAGAACCAGTACATCTGCCTCTCCCTCCATATTTCTTGCACACACCACCTGCTGGAGACCTGCCAGGCTGTAGGACAGTCCTCCGGTCCCCAAACCAAGCACCATGACCACAGCGCGCCCTAGGCCGCAACCACCAGCCACTCCGGTATTCTGGGCCCCGGCTGTCCACACCCACGGAAGAACGGCTAGGCCCCGGTGGGGGATGTTGCAATCAGTTTAAGATTTTCAACTTGAATATCACAGGCCGTAATGTTACAGGACCTTCCTCCCAACAACGTATGTACCTTCTTATTTGAGCTTCCTGAGTCTCCCAGGCATGGTTATAGCAGCTACCTCAGCATTTTCACAAATTTTTCCCAAGACCAACCAAAAACTTCACCCAAACAGAAGCAGATTTGCCAAAAGTCCATTTAGGTTGTCCTCTTTTCAAAAAAAAGGGGGTTTGTGCAGGTAATATCTGATAATAGGCTTTCTATGAGTGGTGGTCCCAGGAGGACTTACAAATTAAAAATTGTTAACTTCAGGATAGGTATATGGTATACGTATATTTATTACAAATTACGCTTATACTGATCACTGGGAGTCCCACTACTAGGACCCTCAGCAATCAAAAGGTCTCCAAAATCCCCATGTGAATGGAACAGGGGTCTGACAGTCCCATATACGTGAATACATAGGACCTTAAGGACCTTAATTGTTGTAATCAATGAGGGTCCTAGGTGTCAGAATACTTATCCCCTATTCTATGGATTTTGGTTTAAGCCGTGCCCAGAAACACACACCAAACCTTGGCAAATTCAGGACTGCAGTGGTTAATCTGAGGTCCTAGGCCTAGTATATATTCTATGCGTTTGATTATGGTCCTATTTTTAGTAAAATGTCTCTTAAAGGGGTGGTGTTTATGCAAATTATCCACAGCAACACCCTCAATACTTGCCCAAAAAACTAAACTGAATTAAAATTTTTACAAACTCCCCCAATCAGCAATCCACCTTGCGGGATATTTCCTGGGTAGGGAAATGTTCCTCAAGTAAAGGAATCAAATATGGAGGAGGTCCAAATATCTCCTAATCCAGCGCCGCAAAATTCCTGGGTTAAAGACATTTTTCAGTCCATCGTGGCTGATCACATTTGGGGCCGATCATTATTTTCCAAAATTTGGATAGTGGCTAAAAATTTTATTTAACAAAAAAAAGTGACTAATAGACTGCATATAGATGAAGGTAGAGAGCACTGCCGCTGTGTGCTACACTGCTATCATGTGCCAACTCATACGGCCACAAGATGGAGTCCTGACTCCAGGGACTACACCTCCCAGCATGCACAGCAGATGCATCAGTTTCCCTGTCTCTATAGCAACCGGATACAGGCTGTTGCTTTTTTTTCACTACAGCAAAACATCTGTTGGAAACTGTTGGAAATTGTGCCGGGCGCAGGTAACGGAGGATGGGGTGGGAGTCACGTCAGAGGGTGCAAGGCCCGGGACCCCAAACTATGTAATACATCTAACTGAGCGGTGATCAACCTACACGGCACAGGACGTAGCATCTGTACTGATGTAGCAGAGTTGAGTTATCTGTCCTATAATATTCTCCAAAATCAGCAGCTTTAGGACCAAAATTAGCCCTGCTTCAGGTAAGATGTAGCAGTGTTGACTTTGTCAGGTGCAGCAGTGTTGACTTTGTTATGTGAAGCTGCAGATAGTCATGCACTTTCCTCGCAGTTATATGACCCGGTGGCCACTCTCTTATCGGGATAATGGGACATCTTCTTTGATACCTAATTATGCTGCTAGGTAGTAAAATGACTGGAGGTGTCAGGAGCAAGGGCCGGGCATTTAACCCTGTACCCCGAATTGTTAGACAGATGAGGAGGACGCCCACTGGAGCCCAAATAATCATGAGGTGTTTTCCATAGCAGCTCAGGTCCTGATGTCCTTGCATATAAGAAATCAACCCATCACATAGTGAAAAGACAAATATAAAATAAAGCTTAAAAAAATTCCATAAAAAGTGCCAAAAATTCACTATAAACTCATTTGCAATATAAGATAATGCTAATAAAACTACAGCTCATCCCACAAAAAAACAAACCCTCACATAGCTAGGTCAATAAAAAAAAAAAAAAAAGGAAAAACATGTTAGTAACTAAGTAAGGCTACATGCACACTGCCGTGAGCCCGCCGCACCTTAGTACGGCGGGCACACGGCAGCGCGGGGAGAGGAGGTGAGCGCAGCTCACCCCCGCCCCTCTCCATAGCGATGTATGGCCGCGGCGCCGTAATACGGGAAAAGATAGGACACGTCCTATCTTTTCCCGGGCTACGGAGAGGTACGGTGCCGCACGTGTGCTGCACCGTACCGCTCCCGTAGGGCGCCGTGAGCCCATAGAAGTGTATGGGGGACGTATATCGGCCGTATATACGTCCCCCATACATGTGTGTGAATATAGCCTAACATAAAATGGGAAATTAATCGATGTCACTTCAACGACCAAAATAGTCGCTTCTGTCAAGAGTTTTGACTGTGTGTATTTTGAGTGTGTTACTAGCAGAAGGACTGTTTATATGGTTTATATTCTAAGTGCCCTGGTGGTGTGTACTCACAGCCGATATTAGGTATTGTCCCTGGAGAGATGTGTAATCAGACCTTTGTGTTTGTTGTTAGTAGCAGCAGAACTTTTAAAATTTAGATTTATATTCCAGGATTGTAACTTCTCCACGTGAACTGTGGGCATGTCCTCACACTGCTGTGCTCTCTGCTCTATTCTTTTAACTGCTCTATAGTGCCTTTACTCAGCAGGCTTCTGGCTTCTGGTTGGATGCTACAACTGTCGCATAGAGCAGAGGGCAGATGTTGTGGAGCAGCTCAATACAGAGAGTAATGTACAGAGCAGTGTGAGGAAGCGACCTCATTGCACTAAAGGAGCTACAATCCTTCGAATATAAATCCATGTTTCACAGTCCTGCTGCTACTAATTAACATACATAAATGTATGATTACACATGTTTCCAGGGACAATAAATAACTATGTCTACAGAGAGCACAGAGCACAGCAGTGTGAGGACACATAACTGTTGACAGGTTGCCTTTAAGAAATGTAAGCCCACGCTATTTTCAAGACTTCTGTTTGCTGTTTTATAATGGGGACACTTTCCTGAACACATGGTGGAGACAGCCTGCAGGAGTAACATACATTTATCTGAATCCTGAGGGGCCACAAGTGGGACGGGTTAGGGAGAACACTTTATGCGCCTCTGTCTTAACTAATTTTTATCTATCCAATTTTTTAAGTATTAAGCATGTAAGGACCTTCTTGAAGGTCCTGAACCAACATGGCCGACTGGAATAGTTACCCACATCTCACATCTGATTTCTGTTGATTGTACAAGGATGAGTTACGAAGTTTCAGGTGAAGACAGAGAATGGAGTAAAGAGCCTTCTACAGACTCGGAGCAGAGGTCCTTCAGCCACTCCAATGACCCGACCCCAAGTCGCAGCAGTGACAGGAGCAGCACAGACCAAAGCCAAAGAAGCAAAACAAGCTGCAGCAACCCATCCCTCAGTGACAACTCATCCCCCGAGACTCCACAGAGCGTAAATGAGGCGCAAAATTCACCAGAGAAGACACCAGAGCAAAAGAACATGCATCAAAGATCACCTAAAGTTGGTAAGAAGCAATGATTATGCGGCTTGGATAAAGCTAGAACGACCTACCATCCACTGGTGGGCCTGGTGCACACATTATCTGCCCCTTTCCCCTTCATATATACGTTTAAACATGAAAAAGAGAGTGCTTCTCCTTCAACTTCACCATAAAGGGCTTTGACAATGCCCCCAAAAAATTGTAATCTCAAATTATAATCAAATTTTTAACCCCTTAGTTACAATTTTATTGATGGTCAGTGTAAGATTCTAGAGTGTGGGCGGGGACTCTCTAAGCAGACACTTCATGATCCCTCTAGTGCTGTGAGATGCTGTGTGCTGACAATGTGCTTAGATTATCAGGGTGCAGGGTCATATACACCTTAATTTACCTTCTGAACATTCTATTAGTATCTGACAAATGAAAAAAAGAGATGATGAGATCCATGAGATACCTATTGCACATTACTACTATTGCAGCCATAACATACACAGCCCTGCTATATCTCACCTACATACACATACTGCCAGATCTGATGAGCCTCCCCCAGATAAGGATATTATCTGTCTGTAGCTTTACTGCCCTCACGAGCCCCACGGGCAGGAAGTCAGTGTCTGTGTGAGCTCATTCTGGAAAGAAGGTGGGGGCTGGAGGCAGAGAGCAGAGAGGAGCTCAGCTCAGCATCAGATAGGAGAACAAGATGAGAATGTTTTTGTTGTTGTCTTGAGTACATTTAAGAAACTTGTCTTCGTGGGAGGAATCCCTCTTTAAGGAAAGCAACACAGTCATAAATAAATGTTTTCTATAACCTTTTCACCCAAATGCTGGTTTTAATTGTGGGTTGATTTGGGGGGTGGGAGACCCCTTAATTTAAGCCATTGTTTTGTGTTTAGCAGACAAAGGATTTTCCTGGAGGAAGTCACCGCCTTGGAAGCGTTTATCCCTTAAAATGCAGCATCCGCCCTTCACTGTGCCGAAGGCAGAGAGGGATGTCTCCCAGCGCATCTTCTTAGCACAAGTCCGTAAAATTAAGGAACTAAAGGACGAACTGTGCGATGTCCAGCGCAACCTGGAGGCGGTCAACCGGGAGAACCGGCTGCTGACCCGCCTCCAGCATCGGCACATGAAGGCGCTACAGAAGTATGAGAGCTCAGACAGCGGTCTCCAGCAGCTTCTAACCAGGCACAGCAATGAAGTAAGGACTCTGCGAGAAAACCTCCGAGCCACGCAGGAGAGCGAGCGGGGGCTATCCCTAAAGCTAAAAATGGCCGATTGTGAATTACTCAAGGCAAGGGATAGCTTACAGAGGCTACAGAGACTCGCCGAGGACAAGCATCTGGCCGAGAGGGATGACCTCAATAATAAGTTATCCAGTCTTTTAATAAAGATGGAAATCGATAGCGCCAAAGTCAAGGTACAGTATACATCTGGATAAAACATTGTCAGAAAAAAAGTGGATCTCCATACGTCCATATGATAGCAAACCAAAAGTTAATTTTTTTTTTTTTAACTTACTGAGATATTAGCATTGTTAAAGACATCTGTGGCGACCATTTTGCAAAAGTATTGACAGGAAATAGAATTACATAAGACAGGAAGTTGTCAACCTGTTTGACCAATAAGAAGACAATAGCTTGCTGTCATTTTTTACATTTTCAGAACAAACAGATGGAAATTTTTGAGAAATTTTGTGTCCTCACTTTCGTACTCTGCTTGTGGCAGTAGTGAGGGGACCAAACAATTGCGCTTATACTACAAGTCGATACCACAAGTGTATGACCCCATATACTTTTGGAACATGATACCAGATACCTGCCCCCATAAGTCTGTACCTCAGCCACATACCCCTCATACATTCCTCCCTCATGCCTCCTTCCCACTATGTAGATTATTACCATCTCCAGTCTCCTCCCATAGGTCTCATACAGTAAGACATGCCTTGTTAGTCTAGGACACGCCCCTTCTCTATGTTAAGCCACACCCTCTTGTTGAGTAACACATAAAAGCCAGAATTCAGGACCATTTAACTAAGTAAATCTCCCCAATCATTATTGCAGTCTCTCTGATTCCAGTTCTCATAGCAGGAAGGGGCAGGGTAGGCATACTTGCAGCGGCAGTCTTAGCTGTTTAGAGACAATCCCGCCAAATCCAATCATGTCTCTATTGGCAAAATGTCCTAGGTTTAGGTCAGACTGGCCCATGGGTGGCCCAGGGGGGAATTGGGCCTCAAAATATCTATTTAGGGGTTACTGTGTCAAGTTATAGATGAAATATTATTGGGGATAACTACAGAGCCAATGAAGACCCTGCTTATCCTGGACACATCTCAGTAGCACCAATATCCCTCAGGGTATGTTCACGTTGGATAATATATGACAGGATATTGTGACATGTATTTGTGCTGTGAACTTGCTGAAAATTGTGAGGTTGAGGCTCAGGCTTCGGCCTAGCGTCTGCACAGATCTTGCATTAGAAGTAATGGAAAGCGTGCAAAACACTACAAAGTCATATGCAAATAAGTTTAGGAGAGTCACTTTTTTTTTACCTGAGAAGAAGTTTTGAGGCGGATAGGAGACTTCGGAGAGCCCCTACGTTCAGTTTTATAGCACCTAGAAACATACTTTTGGTGTCAGATTAAAGATAAATATCTCATCTTTCAATAAAGATTTGGAGATATGGAAATGAGAGCTGCAGATAAAAATCCCTTTCCCGCCCTTTTTTGTCGCTGTCTGTATCTCTGCTCACGTAAGTCATAATACTGAGGTGATCTGAAAGATAAGATTCTTATGTTTACAATGACAGCAAAAGCATGGTTGTGCTATAGAGCCCAAGATAGAGACATCTGTAGCGACATTCTCCTCTCTTTTCTTAGCTCATTAGGCTGTCCTTTAAAGGACTCCTACCACCAGATTACTGGTAGAGAGTCCTAAATAAGCTGCTCGTTGTGTTTAGGGGATGGGGGGCACTGTGTTTTACATGTATTTCGGCTTCTGTATTGCCGAAACAATAACTTTGTAAAAGTGCCGGAGGCGCTCAGACAGACGGCGCCCGAGCACCTCACGGCTTGCAGCGGGTGCGCGAAGTCCAAAGGCCTTGAGGTGCTTTGTCGCCATCTGCACCGGCAGTTGTACAAAGTTATTGTTTCGGCAATAAAGAAGCCGAAATACATGTAAAACACAGTCCCCCATCCCCTAATGGTAACAAGCAGATTATTTAGGGCTCTCTACCACCAAGTTACTTTAAGCTGGCCCGTGATTTATCTGTTCTTTAACTATGAGGACTACTGGAATAGTCTCCTCAGCACATACGGCTCCAGTGACTTGTTCCACCTCTGTCTGCAGTGACTTGTTCCTCCTCTGTCTGCAGTGACTTGTTTATTCGATGTAACATCTGAAAATTCCAAGATTAAATTTTATGTGCACTTTTATTCCTTTGAGGACTATTAACCACCTACACAGGAAGCTCCTACCGATTTAGCACTCGATGTAACACGACTTTCTGCCCAACGATATCTCATCTCAGAAGGCAACAGAAGTAGAGATGAGTTTATCCAAAGTTTCCTTTCGGTTTGGGGTTCAGGTGCATCCTGCTTGACCTGGACATATTGGGGCACATTTACTTATCCATTCGGAGTTCACCGAAAGTGCATGGTCCAACGGTAATGCCCTCTACCGCGATTCACTAAGATTGTGCGCCCGATATCCTCCATGTGTTGCTTCCCCGCTCAGGTCTGACGGAGTTCACCATCTTCTTCCTTGTGCATGTAAGTGCATTGTCTTGCGACACAATTTGAAAGTTAAATCTCGTGCTCAGTCCGAATCCCCATTTCTGTTGCATGAAAGGCAGCTAAGCTGCGGCAAAATTCAATTGCATGCGACACAATCCCCTGTTAAATACCTGTCACAGCCGCGCAAAACCCGAAAACTTCGGAAAATCCAACGAAAGTGCGGCCACGGACCCTTAGTAAATAAGCTCCATTGCTGTATTGGCGGCCGAACAATCAATCTGTCTCTACCTACTAGTTATGTCTGTGATTGGCAAGGTTGCAATCATAGCCATGACTAGTTGCTGGTGGTGTCAATTTGTCTGGGTCACATGAAGTGGGCTTTGCCAGCCACAGGGGTACTTAAGGGTGCAAAAGGTGGGTGCATGCACACATTACAAGGGCAATGAAGTATGGCCGGGAGGAGGTGCACAGTAAAATTTACAAACAGATTCACTTTGCATAAATTACATCTTTTAGGTCTTTCTAACTTTGCGTCCAGTTCTCCCTGTGTAACAACCTAACGAATCATGGGATGTGTAACAATAATGCAATAAATGTATCATTTAATTTCTGGCACAAAAAAAATTCAGTTAACCCTGGGTTTGTTAAGTTTTGAAGTCTGATTTTGGGCAAAAAATTATGAACTGCTTCTTCTGGGGGTGAAGCTACAGGGTGGATTGGGTTTACCCAATCTGAAAGGATACTACATGGCGACGGTGTTCTTGTGGGTTCTAGACTGGTTCTATGCAGGAACAGTAAATTTGTGGGTAATGCTAGATGGTCTCCTTTCTCCTGTTACCCTAGCCGCTCTCTCTCTTGGTCACCAATGTTTCTAAAGCACAACCATCAATTAGCCAGATTGCCCTACATGACCTGTCAGGTCCTAAACACTCTGACATGCGGGGGAACCATGCGGTTATTTACTGCAGACAGCCAATTGACTCCAGTAACTAACAACCTGGACTTTCCACATGGATGCCACCGTTATTTTTTAGGACTATTGCTTAAGAAACCCACACTGCCATTCAAATCGCTTATAGGTGACTCAGGTCTTCTGCCCATGGACGAGGCACAAGCGGGTGAACCCTGTGCCACGAAAACTTGGGAATACACCCAAGTGCAGCACTTATAATTCACATAAACACAAACTGAACCTTCATAGAACTGCTTTGTGTTAATGAATCAGCAATCACTAATTTGATTTCAGCTATGATCTTTTCTTATACAATTGGGCTAAATCGGAGCTCACATATGCTAAAGAAGCTGATAGGAGTGCCCTTTACTATGTCCCTTTTGGTCTCGGGTCCTAGACTTAATTAATATACCCTGAGAGATTTGTAGCTAAATGATGACCCTACCCATCTCTTGCTTAACATGCTCCCACTAACAATTACCATGTTTCCCCGAAAATTAGATAGTGTCTAATATTTTTAGGGGAGGCTTTATATTTCTTAGCTTGTTCTAGGTCTTATATTTTCAGAGAAATATGGTAGTAAAGCCAAGTGCTCTTTAACTGGCTTCCTATTGATAGCAGCTCCTTAATCCCATGCCGATGGAAAACCACGAGAGTACCCTCTAGCTCTGACGTGTTTGCAGGACTGCATGCATAATAGAAGACCTTAAACCCCTCATCCATTTCCCCCTTTAAGAAGAACCACAGACACGAATATTCTATTTAACACGTGGAGTGACAACAGGGAGTCGGCCACAGCTTTATTAACATAAATTAACCATTTCAACTCCTACTCATAGAGTAGCCACTCATTTTAACTCTTAACAATAAGAACATCCTTAAAGGGCACCTGAAATGCCAGCCTCATTAGAGGGCATGTAGGTCCTCACCCCCTTCTATACAACCGCCAGCTGTGACTTATAATCTTCATACAAATAAAAACATACATAAATGGGTTTTTTTTTATAATACAATGGGGCAGATTTACTTACCCGGTCCATTCGCGATCCAGCGACGCATTCTCTGCGGTGGATTCGGGTCCGGCCGGGATTCACTAAGGTAGTTCCTCCGACGTCCACCAGGTGGCGCTGCTGCGCTGAAGAGCATCGGAACGCACTCAAGTACACCGGCCTATTCCTAGTGAAGGTAAGTGCAAGTCGACACTTTTCTTTTTTTAAATGCGGTGGTTTTTCCGAATCCGTCGGGTTTTCGTTCGGCCACGCCCCCGATTTCTGTCGCGTGCACGCCGGCCCCGATTAGCCAAAATCCGATCGCGTGTGCCAAAATCCCGGGGCCATTCAGGGAAAATCGGCGCAAAACGGGAATATTCGGGTAACACGTCGGGAAAAAGAATCGGGCCTTAAGTAAATGACCCCCAATATGTCAACAACGAGGGAGGGAGGGATGGAAAGGATTCCAGAAAGAGGGTGAGTGACATCACCAGCCCTCTTTTAAGCCCTAGGTCCTGCCCCCCAGATGCGGCTGCTAGTCGCCCTGCCCCCAGTCACGTAGCCCACGAACACCAATGCTGACAGGCTTCTTAAAGGGGAAGTGACATTCACCCCTGGCTGACCCCACACTGCCTGCAGTCCCTAACCCAACGGCTATATGCCTACGGGCTAACAAAAATCATACTATTACATAGGATGGAGGAGCTCATGGCTGATACCCATCTAACCACTAAGCAACACCTGGGGGTCATGGCTTGCCTTCAGAAACTCGCCAGCATATGCCTCATTCTTGTCATCCTTTTACAGTCCACATGAGGGTATAGCAGAACCTGGAAGGTGTTCCATACCCTTCCCGACCCCCTTTTTTCCCCCCTATCTCTTACCACCCCATCTTTACCCCCTTAGATACCTTTGTCATTCATCAGAGTCTCTCTGTTGGACACTACTGCGCTATATATTTTGCCTATGTGTCTCATAGGATAAAACATTTGCTATGTTCCCCTGCACCTGCGAGCGCTAAGGGCTTCTCATTTTGATAACATGTTGGTTTATTCCCTTTTTGACAAATGCCGTTCAATAAACTGAATGATCAGTAACCAGACCCCTTCACCTGCGCCAACCAGTTTTATCAAGAGGTCGAAGTATTCAATGGTTTCATAGATTAGGAATAGAGATGAGCGAACACTAAAATGCTCGGGTACTCGTTATTCGAGACCTGTCTGCAGTGACTTGTTCCTCCTCTGTCTGCAGTGACTTGTTCCTCCTCTGTCTGCAGTGACTTGTTCCTCCTCTGTCTGCAGTGACTTGTTCCTCCTCTGTCTGCAGTGACTTGTTCCTCCTCTGTCTGCAGTGACTTGTTCCTCCTCTGTCTGCAGTGACTTGTTCCTCCTCTGTCTGCAGGTCCTGGAGAAGCAGCTCCACCTCACGGCGCGCTTCTATGACCGGCAGCTGGCTCTAGAGAGTAGGAAGGCCTCCGAGGCCCGGGACACCACCAGGAGGCTGCAGGATGAGATCCTGTCCCTGCAGCATATTATAAAGGTGATGTACAGGAGTGGAGGGGGGCAAATGTCACATAAAAGGGGCAACAGGTGTAATGACATTACTACAACTCACAATTCTTGTGGGTGCATCCACACGTTTAGTTTTTCACATGCAGTTTTTGAAGCCAAAAGCAGATGTGGATCATAATAAGTGAGGATAATCATTGAGAAGAGCTTTATTTTCACTCCACTCCTGGTTTGGACATCAAAAACTGCATCTGAAAAACGCGTGGACGCATCATTTGGGTGATGCCACACCTGGTGTTTTTGATCCGTTTTAACGCATGCGTTTTTTACCGTTTACCATGCGTTTGGCTGCTTTGAATCTGTTTACCTTAATAGATAATCAGGTTTTAAGCAGCCAAACGCATGGTAAACGGCCAAAAACTGATGCGTTTTTAATGGGCTGAAAATGCATGTGTTAAAACGGACTGAAAACGGGACGTGTGGCATCACTCTTAGGGGTCACTTGCAACTTTCCTTTCAACAAGGCTAAGGCCGGCGGCACATGTGCCGTTTTGAACCCGTTTTTGGGCAGTTTTTAATTAAAGCTGGTCAAAAACGCTTACGTTTTTTTAACGGACCCAAAAAAGGGTTCAAAACGCCACATGTGCCGCCGGCCTAAAAGCACACAGTAATGTTACAATTAACCTGCACATCATTGCCAACTCTAAAATCGATTTATCCCAATTTCCCCAAATGCGTATATGTACTGTCTTTCCCGGAAAATAAGTAATTGGGGCACATTTACTAAGGGCTTTGCACCAGTTTTCTGTCAGACTTTGCACATTCTTTTAGGTGTAAACTGCTTGCAAAGGTATTTAAGAAGGGTCTGCGCCGCCATTGTGTCGCATGCGACCGTTTTGTCGCGCAGCTGCACCAGGCGTCATGCGACACAAATTAGGGGGCGTTCCGGTGCTCAGCCAGACCATGTGCCGGATTTAACAAGCAACATCTGTCGCGCGCCCCATGTTAAAGGTGCACCACAAAAAAGTTGGTGAACTCTGTCGGGGCAGAGCGGGGAAGATTCATGATTTCAGACACACGTTCTTAATGAATCTGGCGCACCAAGCATTATACACGGGCAGAGAACTTCTAGTGCAGTTTCCCAAATTCTTAGTAAATGCGCTAAGTGTCTTTTATTCATTTTTACTCCTAAAGAGGCACCAGGTCTTATTTTCATTTACTAACAGTGCAGTGTGTACTATGTGCAGTGTCCTGTGTAATGTGCAGGGGGTGGCAGATTCAGGATTTCTGGTGCACGTTCGGCATGAATCTGGCGCCCCCTGCCCTGCCGCAACAGATTGCACCACTTTTTTTTGGTGCACCTTTAACATGGGGCGTGGCACACATTTCTGATGGACTTTGAATGATAAATCTGGTGCATAGTCTGACTGAGCACAGGAAGCCCCCTAATTTGTGTTGCATGTTATCTAGTGTCGGCATATTTTGGCCTTTAGGACGCAGCCCCATTTTTCAAATCTGCCCTGTGTCACTATAAGTGGTTATAGCTTTGGAACGCTATGAGATATCCAGGGGATTTTGAGATTGTTTTCTCGTGACACATTGTACTTCAAATTAGTTTAAAAATTTGGATGAAATCTTTTGTGTTTAGTTATGAAAAAAACTAAATTTGGAAAAAATTTGGAAAAATTCTTTATTTTCAACGTTCTAAATTCTCTACTTTTGATGCAGATAGTCATAGCTCCCAAATAAATTCATAACTTACATTTCCCAAATGTCTGCTTTATGTTGGCATGATTTTTTAAGATTTCACATATTTTACTAGAATCTTATGAGGCTCCGAATTTGGGGGCCATTTTTCACATTTTTGGGAAAATCACCAAAACCCGTATTTAGATGGACCTGCTCAACTTCTAATTGACACTGAGAGGCCTAAATAATAGCGAGACTCGTAAATTACCCCATAATGGAAACTACACCTCTCAACGTAAGAATAACCATTTTTAAGAAGTTCATTAACCCTTTAGGTGTTTCATAGGGGTTAAAACAAAATGGAGGTGCGGTCTACAAATTGTAATATTTTTTTCACAATACACTCATTTTGGGTGGAAAATTAAACATTTACAATGGATTAAATGAAAAAAGGCTCCACAAAGTTTGATACCCAATTTCTCCCGAGTACACGGATACCCCATATGTGGTGGTGACTGCTGTATGGGCGCACGGCCGGGCATAGGAGGCGCCATCCAGATCAGATTTGCTATGTCACATTGTACAGGCTATAATTTTTTTCTTTTTTTAATGTGGACCTATAGGGGCTTATTTCTTTTGCCACATGAGATGCACTTTTCTGGTACGTAATTTTGGGGCATCTATAGCTAATTGGTGAGATTTTATTAACTCTTTGTTGGTGGAGGAAATGAAAATCATCATTTTTTTGGAAAATTTTTATGTGGTTTTTTTTTTTGCCTGTTAACCATTCCATAAAAAGAGTATATTATTTTTATTCTATGGGTCGCCACGATTACGAAAATACCTCATTTATATAGATTTTTCTTTTTTTTCCCATTTTTACTGAATAAAAATGTTGTTAATTTTAGCATCACCACCTTTCATATGTATAACTTTTTTATTTTTCGACTCACTTTAAGGGCTTATTTTTTGCGAGAAGGATTGTTCTTTTTAGTGGTCTTATTTTAGAGTGCGTAACATTTTTAATCACTTTTTAGAGCATTTTTTATAGGGTATTAATTAAAGATTATCATTTTGGAGCGTTTTTTTTTGGGGGGGGGGTTACGCGGTTCACTTTGCGGATCTAATAACGATTCTGTTTTATTATGCAGATTGTTACGGACGCAGGGATACCAAATATGTGGGGGTTTTGTCTAGTTTATTCAATTGTACTGAATAAAAACTGATTTGGAGAAAATCTTATTCATTTTAGCATCACCATCTTTTCATGTGCAGAACTTTTTTTATTTTTGGCTGACAAATCTGGTTAGGGGCTTATTTTTTGCGAGAAGAGTTGTTCTTTTTAGTGGGCTTATTTTAGAGTGTGGAACATTTTTTTATCTTTTTTTAAAGCATTTTTTTGAAGGTATTAATTAAAAATGATCTTTTTTCGAAATTTTTTTGTTTTATTTCTCTGACGTTTACCATACGGGTCCAGTAATGATTTTGTTTTATTAAACAGATTGATACGGACGTTGCAATACCAAATATGTGGGTTTTTTTGTGTTTTTGTGTTTTTTATACTTTATTAAGTGTTTTTATGGGAAAGTGACATTTTAGGGGCTTACCGTATATGTTTATGTATTTATTGTTTATTTATTCTAATGTGTAAACTTTAATGTTTTAGGAGTTAGGGGGTTATCACCCGCGATAGGAGTCGGCTGCGATCAGGGCAAAATATTTTCGCAATACCACATCTGACCAGCAGGTGATCCTCTCCCATGTATGTGATCAGCTCTCATTTAAAATTAGCATTTCCCTTTATTTTAAGGAAAAAGAGAGAGAATTGCACATAAAAAACATCTATGCGCACAGAATGCCCAGGAACAGATGGAAGTTTGGTGGCCTGGAGTGTCAGGAAGGTAGGTCATGATCAAATACTTAGGTAATGTGTGTTCCACATACCAGGAAAGCCGCCTGTAGTTGTAGGTGTATGTCATACAGTTACTCACCTCTATATTCACTCATATTCACTGTAAATTGAGCTGCATTAACACAGTTTAGCCACTACACGTAGAATGGAGCTGTTCTTCCAGCTTAATTGGGTGCTGGATCCCATGTTATTACAACATCCCCCACCAGGGCCTAGCCTTTTCTTGGTGGTCTGGAGGCAGCCGGGGCCCAGAATACCGGAGTGGCTGGCGGTTGCGGCCTAGACACGCTGTGGTCCGGAGGACTGACCTACAGCCTGGCAGGTCTCCAGCAGGTGATGTGCGCAAGAAATATGGAGGGAGAGGCTGATGTACTGAATCTCTCTGGGGCAACCCCTTAGTGTCCGTAGTGTATGTCCCTGGGTAATGGATGTGCAACACCCTCGCCGATGCATGGCAGAGGGGTGGTTGCGAATACGTCCCACCATGTAGCTTGCAGCCTGTGTAGGGTCTGATCAGCCCCACAGCAGGTCACTACATAACACAGATGAGCACTGCAGAGGTAGAGTCTGCCTGGTAAGGCAGGAGTTAATTGTTTTCTGTGATGTAATTCCAGCAACCAATCACATGTGTTTATACTTTGTTTCTGTGAGCTGAGATGTAATTGGAAGAGTAGCCACCACCTGACCAGTGGGAGTAACAAAACCCTTGGTCAGGAAACTTCTAGAGTTCCGTCAGACCAGGGAGTCTGAAGGAGAGAGGAGAAGACTGGAGTTAATCCAGTACAGACCAGATTAGAGACTCAGAAGAGTCAGTGGAGCCAGCACACCAGACCAGAGCAGGAGAGCTCAGCTCCCTGCCTGAAGAGTGTAGTGAGTTAGACAGTGAGAGGAAAGGGGTATCATCCTACCTTCAAGGGGGATATCTGAAGCAACCCAGGACAAGCTGAAGCATCCTGCTAGGACACAGCTACCACCCAGCCTGCCATTGCATCCAGGCTGATGATCCATCCTGTGGCTCCCTCCAACTACATCTCCAGCATCCTACCATTTGTCAAGGCACGTTGCTACTGTTCCTGTCGGTTCCAATAAAGAACTGTAAGTTACTTTTGTTCAATGTCTGCCTCCATCTGGTCCCTGCTACTACGGCTGTCACCATCACGGGCACCCTGTCCACTACACAGGGACTCATACTCCAGACCCCAAAGGGTTGCCCCAGGGAGAACCGCTATAGCAGCCTCTCCCTCATCATTTCTTGCCAACACCACCTGCTGGAGACCTGCCAGGCTGTAGGACAGCCCTCCGGTCCCCATACCAAGCACCGTGACACTAGCGTGCCTAGGCCACAACCGCCAGCCACTCAGGTATTCTGGGCCCTGGCTGTCTCCAGGCCGCAAAGAAAAGGCTAGGCCCCGCCGGGGGATGTTGCAGATGGGGCGCCATTGGTGTAACAGGCGTATTCAGGGAACAGACGGAGGCAATGTTGTGCAAAACAACTCACGGTTCTTTATTCAAACAACTGCAGGCAATGAGCTAAACGATCTGGTTACAGATGCCGGATTTCACAAAAAAAAGATTTCACAAACTTTAAACATCCCAAGGAGCCAAGTGCAAGCATCAGATTGTAATGGAAGGAGCATCAGATCCTGCAAATCTACCAAGACACGGCCGTCCCTCTAATCTTCATCTCACACGAGAAGAAATCAGAGATGCAGCCAAGACGCCCCTGATCCCTCTGGATGAGCTGAGGTGGGAGAGTCCATCCATAGGACAGCAATCAGTCACTGCACAAATCTGCCCTTTATGGAAGAGGCAAAAAGAAGCCATTTCTTACAGTATCCAGGAAAAGTAATAACCCACCTGGGAGACACCAAACATGTGGGAGAAGGTGCTCTGGTCAGATGAGACCAAATTCCAACTTTTTGGCCACAATTCCAAATGACATGTTTGGGATAAGGCAACACAGCTCATCCCCCTGACTACACCATCCCCACTGTAACACATGGTGGAGGCACCATCCCCACTGTCACACGTGATGGGGGCACCATCCCCACTGTCACACATGGTGGAGGGCACCATCCCCACTGTCACACATGGTGGAGGCACCATCCCCACTGTCACACATGGTGGGGGCACTATCCCCACTGTCACACATGGTGGGGGCACCATCCCCACTGTCACACATGGTGGGGGCACCTTCCCCACTGTCACACATGGTGGGGGCACCTTCCCCACTGTCACACATGGTGGGGGCACCTTCCCCACTGTCACACATGGTGGGGGCACCTTCCCCACTGTCACACATGATGGGGGCACCTATCCCACTGTCACACATGGTTTGGGCTTTTCTTCAGCAGGGGGGCCGATGGTTACAATTGATGGGAAGATGGAACCAAATCCAGGACATTCTGGAAGAAAACCTGTTGGAGTCTGCAAAAGACCTGAGACTGAGGCGGAGATTTATCTTCCAACAAGACAATGATCCCAAACATAAAATCTACATTGGAAGGTTCCCAAATAACCGTATCCAGGTGATAGAACGGCACAGTCACAGTCCGGACCCGAATCCAATCGAGAATCTGTGGAAGGAGCTAAAAACTGCTGCTCATAAACGCTTCATCCAACCTCCCTGAGCTCCGGCTCTTCTCCATGAAGAACGGGAAGAATTTCAGTCTCTCCATGTGCAAAACTGAGACCTGATACCCCAAGCGACTGCAGCTGCAATCAGAGCAATAGGGGGCGCTACAAAGTATTTACAAATACTACTACACCCCCACTTTTCAGTTTATAATTTTTACAAAAGTTTTAAATATCCAATAAATATTGTTCCACTTATGGAATGTATGTGGAGGGAACATACGTGGCACACGCTTCTTACCACTCGGATATTTCTGCATCGTCAGCACATTCCTCCCTATTTTGCAGCACGGTCGCTCTACTCAGGCGCGTTGCGGTGACACACCATGGAGCATTAGACTTCTATTGTGACCGTCTGAATGAGCCCCAGACATTGACTACCTCCACGTGCGCTGCTGTAAGAACTCACTGACTTGTAACATTTGGTTTGGCAGGACTGACTTTCTCTAAGAGCACTCAGACGGAGCACAAGACGTGTCCACAAGATCTTCCAGGAGAAGGCGTAGGCGACTATGATCCTCAGGACAAGGTAAACGCCATCCCACAAGCTTGTATGAAGATAAGATCAGAAATATATACATGACAATATCATCCAGATCTCTGGTTACTTTCTGCTTCTCTTAGAAGCAGCGCCTCTCTTGGCTGCGTCTGGTATTGCGGTTCAGCAATCTCGACAACATTTTTCATGTAAAGTGAAAACTAAATGTAGAGTATATGAATAGTCAACATATCTGATGACCTCCAGTCTGTCCAGAGCGCCCCCATTGATATCAGCACTTCCCCTATTTGGTCTCTGTTTAAGGGGGTGGTAAGTAGAGCACCAGGAGCAGAGGGAAAGGCACCAGGGATGATCAGTGACAAACCAAGAGGAACATTTCTTGAGGTCTTCTTTATTCTGGTTTTGCTGGAGATTTCGTAGACCAGGCCATGACTGACCAAGATCACATACTGCAGTAGACCTTGCCCCAGCCAGGCTTCACGTACTCCACGTATTGTCACCGATCCAATAACTTGAGTGAACAGTATACTTTATGAAGAGTATGTTTAAAGAGAATCCAAAGAAAAAAAAAAGGAATTTCTCAAAAATGAATAAAATCCAATAAACTTTAATGCTCCATTAAAAATAGATGACAATACATATCGGATGCATGTAAAAAAAATACCAACGCGTTTCGAACTACATAAATCTTAAGTTCTTAGTCATGGTCTGAGAGCTCTCCTTGCCGGGCAGTTTAACAGGGGACCGGGGACTGGAATAGCCGGAGGTCAGTTGAAGACCTCTTTGTCTGCAATATACGGTGGCCTATTAGGCCCAGCCCAAGGTTAAATACTGACAGATACAATACATTGCAGTATGGAAGTGCTACAATGTATTGTATAACAGATCAAGGTATTTACTCTTAAAAGGTATCCCTTAGTAGGAAAATAATTCAAGTGTTTAAAAATACATTCAAAATTTAAAAAAGAAAATCCCCAATTTCCCTATATACTGTATAATTAAATTTTGTGCTAAAAAAAATAAAATAACCTTCCCCCCTTACCACAAAATTGATATTGCTGCATCCATGGTGACCTGGGGTAAGTAGATATTACATTATTATACACATATTGTGAAGGGTATAAGTAATAATTAAAAATTTTAATTTTAGTGCTTCCTGCCTCCCACAAATATGTAATAGAAAACGATCAAAAAGTTAGTAAAGTACCATATTGGTACGATAGCACCACTCTAACTGTTGCCTTTTTCAGCAATAAAAAAAAGCCCTGATAATCGTCTTTTGATTGAGGAATAAAAAAGTTATAGCTCTCAGAATATGGCGATGCAGTTTCCTTAACCCCTTCACGACACGACAGCGACCAACTTCAAGCGGCTCCTCCAGAACCCTGGCACCTAGAAACACATTTCTGGCTTCATATGAAACAGGATATGTGCTATGATATATTGGGGCAGATTTACTTACCCGGTCCATTTGCGTTCCAGCGGCGCGTTCTCTGTGGTGGATTCTGGTCCGGCCGGGATTCACTAAGGCAGTTCCTCCGACGTCCACCGGGTGGCGCTGCTGGGCTGAAGTTCCCCAAGGCACCCCGGAATGCACTCAAGTTCACCGGGCTATACCTGGTGAAGGTAAGTGCACGTTTCGCAACACTTTTTTTTTTTTTTTTAAACGCGGCGGTTTTTTCCGCATCCGTCGGGTTTGTTTGCCCACGTACCCCCCCCCGATTTCCGTCGCGTGCATGCCAGCGCCAATGCACCACAATCCGATCAGGTGCCCCAAAATCCCGGGGCAATACAGGGAAAATCGGCGCAAATCGGAAATATTCAGGTAACACGTCGGGAAAACGCAAATCGGGCCCTTAGTAAATGACCCCCATTGTGTATCGATGCTTCACAGAACCAGAGATATCCACCCTTAAAGTTGTACTAAAAAATTTTGATTTTTATTTACAGCTCTATATTTCTAATTGTAACTTTAAGAATAGAGATCTCCAGTTCTATTAAGAACAGAATGTAGAAGAAGCTGCAGGAAAGACTTTTACTTTCACTTTGCAGTAGTACATTTGTAGCTGAACCTGGAAAGGGTGTGGAATAATGCTGTACATAACTATAACATATTTTGGTAAAAGTTACTACTTATTGAAAAAAAACTGGAAAAATTGGAAGAATTGGAAAAATGACACAAAAGCTTATTTTTATCTAATTTGTTGTCATTTATTGGCACATTTTATAAATAAAAAAATATGTAATTAATAAAACTATGCTATCAAGTAAAAGTCTCACATGCCATAAAAAAAACACAGTAAAAGTTATTATGATATGTAAATCTTTTCCAGAGAAATTATCATTTAAAGTAGCGCAGAACGTCAAAAATTGACTTTGAGATTCAGGCACCAATGACCTTTGTTCCTGTACATGTTTGGTGTCTCCTTAATCATACTAACCTAAAGAATAGTTTTATCATGTTTATTATAATCTACGTCAAATTGGAAATTGTAAGCCAGCTCACCTGGAGTGATAAGGATCCCAAGTAGAAGGTCGAGCACGGTTTCTCCAGCCAGACAGGAGTATAGTGTTTAGAAATAGACGTGTTCCAGCTCAAGACAGTCCACTTATCTTCGTTAAAAGAAAAATTGTAAACTTTATTGTTTCTTTAGTAAAAGTCCATATATACGGAGTACATCACATACATCGAAGGAAAACGCCTACGCGCTTCGGGTATTATAATCTACGGTGAACTGTGTAAAAGTAAAAACAAATGGCAAACCAGCTGTTTTCTTCGGTTTCTCTGCAGGAAAGAGTTAATAAATGTGAATCATTGGGGGTCATTTACTAAGGGCCCGATTTGCGTTTTCCCGACGTGTTACCCGAATATTTCCGATTTGCGCCAATTTTCCCTGTATTGCCCCGGTATTTTGGCGCACGCGATCGGATTGTGGCGCATCGGCGCCGGCATGCACGCGACGGAAATCGGGGGGTGTGGCCGAACGAAAACCCGACGGATTCGGAAAAATCGCCGCATTTAAAAAAAAAAAAGTGTCGCGAAAATTGCACTTACCTTCACTAGGAATAGTCCGGTGAGTGCATTCCGGGGAACTTCAGCGCAGCAGCGCCACCTGGTGGACGTCGGAGGAACTACCTTAGTGAATCGCTGGAAGACCCGAATCCACCAGAGAGAACGCGCCGGAAAAAAAAAAAAAAAAGGAAGGTGTCCTGAAGGCCATGTCTTTAAAGAGGACCTGTCATCCTGAAAAAGTGCGCTAGGAGACTTCCGATAGCGCTAACTAACACTGCTGCAATGTATAGTACTAACGGCGGACTGCTCTCAAAGCGTATTCATGAGGGGGTGGTCCGAGGGGGCTGCCTCTTCCCCGCACCGCCCGCTCGCTCCTCGACTGTTGCTTATTCCTTAGTAGGCTCTGGTGGGCATGTGCCTATATACTACATACTACCACAAAGGTTGATAATGTTGTTTTGCCACACAGCACCCTTCAACTCAGGACAAAACATGGAAAAGTATGGACTACGACTATGCCATGAACACCAAAAAGTGGGTGAAACCATTGACAGATTGAGCATACAATCACAGGTTGTCCCAAAAAGAGATCGGACCCCTACAAACCTTCCCTGTGATGCTTCCAACCTCCACCTAGGTAGCTACCCCTTTGTTCCCCAATGAGCTCATTGTGAACCACCTCCCAAAGAGAGCAGCTGGGGTAGTTAGGGGTTAGAAACATTTTGTTTTTGTAAAGATGTATGACTTTAGGAAATCTTTATAGATCCAGTTATTTGGAAACAGCCCTTGAAAAGAGACTGGTGAGGGAACTCATATGACATGTCCCGGTCTGCAGGAAGTTGCAGGAACCATTCAAGTTACAGGTTTGGTGACATGGATAACAGGTTGTGGACCAACCTTACCAGTTTGGTTTTGGACTACTCCCTAGGGCAGTGATGGCGAACCTTTTAGAGACCGAGTGCCCAAACTACAACCAAGACCCACTTATTTATCGCAAAGTGCCAACACAGAAATGTAATTTGTGATTTATACTCCCTGCTCTGTCACAGCTTTCATTGATACCAGCACCTGAGGACATCAATAAAGCAGAAAATAGGAGAAATTTGGATGATCATTGTAGCTTCCCTCCAGGGTCCCATAAACAGGAAGAATTGTCAGGGCCGGAGCAGGAGCTACAATGATAATCCAGATCTGCCCACACCTTCCCACTCCCTCCAGTAGTCCCAGGTAGAGCTGTCACTTTAAAATTGCACTGAGCGCAGCAAGTCCTGGGCTGTCTGGGACTGCAGGAAGATACCTGGAGTCCTCTCTGGTGATGGCCTGGGTGCCCACAGAAAGGGCTCCGAGTGCCACCTCTGGCACCCGTGCCATAGGTTCGCCACCACTGCCCTAGGGTGTTATCTGCTGCAATAAGGTCACACTGGAAATTCAGCAGGAAAGTCCCAGATGACTTACATTTCCCAATAGCTCAATGTATTATCAGCTCGATTCTCAAGTGAAAGATCACTGGTTTGAATCAATGAACATGCATGAAGTAGAATTCCCAAGAAAAGAGAAAAGGCGCCATCCACATTATTGATAATGGTCTCTCAACCAAAAAAATTGCCAAACTTCATCATGTGAGAGCCGTGACAGTGGAAAGACTGAGAAATTAAGTCCAAAGAAAAAAGTAGCAAAATTGGAGGTTTCATTGAGCTAGGAATATAGACTTTTGGTGGACTGTACCATGGGAAGCAGGGGGAGTCGGGATTATCCTTGTTTGTTTTTCGTTTTCAAAATGTAAAATGTATTGGAGATAATAAGTAACAATCTGATTTAAAAAAAAATAAATGAAGGCAATATACTGGAATCAAAAAATCTGCTCTTCAGAAGGTCTGGTGGGTCAAGCACTCCAGTGATGTGGCTCAGATACTTCATAATAGGAAGACCACAGACTTTCCTGCCAGAAATGTGCAGTGTACATTCTACAAGTCTGCAATGGTGGACCGAAAGAAGGTGAAGAAGCCTCAACATCAATATCATCAGATGCGTTGTCTCAAGATTGAACAGTAGAAGATTGGAAACGGGTGATTGGGGGTGTGATGGCTCTGATGGGTACAAAGGGTTTGTAAGGATCAAAGTAAAAGGATTGAGGAACTGAAGGAACGGTCAAGTTTAGTGCAGGAAGCCTGACTATAAGGGGTTGTTTCACAGACAGAGGCATTGGCTACTTGACCAGGTTCAATAATGGTCTCAGAGTTGAGCTACAAGTGAGGATCCTACGAGAGGCGTTTCATGATACTCCTGAGAACTATGACTATGAAAAGGACAACATTGTCGACCAGCAGGACAACCACCCGAAGCATATATTGAAACTGGCAAAGAAATGATTTAATGACCATGAAATAGAGTTAATTGTTACTATTTTTATAGAGCAGCAATAATAACATGGCGCTGTACAATCAGTAAGGAGTTCATATACATTAAGACAAGAACGAATGCAGGTACAAATACAAATCTACAGAAGCAGGCGGAAGGAGGACCCGTCCAGTGAGGGCTCCCAGTCTATGTGAGAGGGTAGGTGGAGATATGAGTTAAAGGGCTATTCCAGGAATAAGCATAATTAATATTCATATGTGTCATTAAAATATAAGCTAATATGTAATTGTCATTTAAAATTTAGCTCCCCTTAGCTGAAAAATTCTGTTTGCGTACACTATAATGAAAAAGTAAAAAACGACTGGCCCTTTAATTTGTCCACTGATTTTGTTCCTGTGGAGTAGACACAGGACAGAAGATGGTCCGCTGGTCCCATGTCCACATCACATGCCCTGCACCTGTCTGGGCAGGTCTAGTGATCATCACTATGTTTGGCTGAAAGGCCAGTGTTGTGATGAGATGTCATCTCAATGGGGCAATATGCAGTGATGGCAGTTACACACATCATTACCATGGTAACATAGCAGGACAGTGTGTTAGATTATCACTGGGTGCAGAACATAAGAGATGGGAGCTGTTGCTGAGAGATCATGGGAGTTGTAATGTCCTGTAGAAGGCATCTTGGAGATAACTCCCCCTACTTTACAAAGCCCATAAAATATTGTGAATCATAAAAGCAAACTATTTAAGCTCTAAGCTTTAATGATCAATGACATTGAGTTTTGTTGTGTTCATTTATTATTATTATTCATTATTATTCATTTTTTATCCTCGAAATTCCCCATTTAATGTAATGGCCCACACAGACCCCAGACCTCAACCCAATTCAACACTTGTGGGTACAGGTGAGGAAAACACTGTATTTGTACCCAACTGAGACGACCAGTAAGCCCCAACATTGGGAAAGTGTAATACTTTTTGTGAGACCAGTGATCAGATTTTAGGTGAGACGTGCTTGAATCAGATTGTGAACGTGAGCGTGGAAAGCCGAGAGGTGGATTTAAAAATCAACACAAGAATAAAAAATTTTGATTTAGATTTCTAGGAGCATAACAGCAACAATGCAGTGACACAACTGCTCATAACTAAGCACATGCTCAATAGTTACAAGTCACTTTTATGTATGAGAAAGCCAAGATGAGTGTCTGTAAAATGATGATAGTCACATTCATGGCTGTAATAGATGGTGAGATATGGAGCCTAACAGTCAAACGGGTAAGTAAAGTCCCTGCCCACCTCCTTCAGCTGGGGATAGATGATGTCTCCTTAGGGGGCAGGAGAATCGCTGACCTCCGAAGGGACTGTACACACTTGGCACATGACTGCACACAAAAGACAGTCGTTTTTATGTCAGTATTTTCATGGCTGCACTTCTCTATATATTTATGACGTATCCTATCCAACCTGAATATTCTTACAGAACAATGAATCAGAGAATGACAGCGCTAGAGAGGAAGACAATAATCCTCAGATGAGCCATGAAGGTGAGTGCTAGACAATAGCCATCGGCCGGGTACCATCCTATTCTCCATTAGTCTCTGCACCAAAGGAACTTAAAGGGGGGCTCCAGGTTTTCAGTGTGATTTTATACTATGCAAATACTCCTTTACCAATACCTGATCATTAGGAAATACTCCGAATATAGAGACATGAATGGAGACTTGCATGATGAGACCTGCAGAACTAAGCAATCCAAATCTCCTCCTGGATGTGGTGGCTGGTGCTCAGGATCTAGATCAGTGTCTCTTACTGGACAGTATAAGCAGTTAGCTTTAGTTTTTTTTGCTGTGGTCAAGCAATGATGGCCAATTTTGGATTTAAGCTGGTGGTCAGAGTACTTAGGTTCCTGTGGTAGGCCCAAATTTTGCAAGGACTTGCAGAAAAATACAACCCATAACAACCTAATACTTCCAACATGTACAATTGTAAAAACTATTTTTTGTGGACATTGCATTGTTCTGTATATGTGAAGGGTGTCCCTCTCATCTAAGGCTGCAAGGGGGACGTATATAGAAGGCAATGGGCGTGCGGCGCCCTACGGGAGCGGTACGGTGCAGCACCGTACCGCCCTGTACCCCGTAAAAAAATAGGACATGTCCTATTTTCTCGGGGCATACGGCGCCATGTATCCCTATGGAGAGGGGCGAGGGTGAGCAGCGCTCTCCCCCTCCTCCTCTCCCCGCGCGCTGCCGTGTGCCCGCCGTGCTACGGTACGGCGGGCACCGGTCGTGTGAATCCAGCCTTAATGGTAGGAACCAAGGAACCCTGTCTGATCATGTCCAATGTGATCATGGCAGGAATCTGTGAAGGCCTTGATCGAGAATAGAGTTGGGCATGCAACGATCTTGGATGTGCAAAATTCTATACAGGGAACCCAGACACTGCCTGCCATGAAAACATTGGGTATTGGATTTAGCCATTAGAATTCCTTTAAAGATGTTTCCATGAAAACAATGGAAATAGGGTAGAGGTTACGTTCCCACCACTGAAGTGCTTACTTCTGGAGTCATTTTGGAACTGGTAGACCAATTTTAATGTCCGCATATATGTATTCACCATGGGTAGAATTAAAAAGGGAAATGTTAAGAGAAAATATCCTGTGCTAATTTATTTAGTTGTATAGGAAACCAACATTTTTATATATTTTTTTTTTATTCTAGATGCCCCAAAACATGAAGTCAACAATGAGAAAGATGATGACTTTTTGGCAACAGATGGAATGTACACAGAGCAAGACAAGGAAAGCTCAACAGAGGAACCAAACCAAATCATTTTAGAGGAACATCTGTGTCTAGAGGACACCATGCTTCATGAGAAAAATCCTCTGTCTGACTCCTGGAATGAAAGTAAATGTGACCCAGGAAGGAGAATTGAGTCAAATGATGCAAGATCTTTCCTCCCAAGGCTCAGCAGACGTTACACGTTCACCATCGCCACAGAGAACCTCCACCAAGGTCTCCCAGCGTCCGGGCCGATCTCTGGCCTAAGTAAATCCAATAGTTGCAAAAGTCTTTACCGAGACTACAGCTTGGGACATGGAGACCTTTCTTTGCCAAAAATTGAAGGAGGAAATTGTAATGAGAGGAAGGAGAGACGTCCAGAATTTTCCCTGATCGACAGAAAGAAAAACTTGATGGAAGAACTTTTTGGACCTGGGTACGAGGGGAAAAACAGTTTTTCAAATGATTTCGTAAATTCTGAAAAAGAGTTCAGTTTATAGAGTTATTAAAGTAGACAGAATATTAGCTCAGACCTTAAACACCTGCTTATGGTGGGATCCATACCAGACAGACTTTACATACGTTTAATAAAATATATTCTACCTGTTATCAGCACTGTCTTCATTAAGTAGAGACACCATGTAAAAAGGTACATTTGGATGGACAGGACTAGAAAAATGGAATGGTGTGTAGATCACACTTTCCAGGCCAACTCCACCCTACTACACTGGATAGTAGAGTGTCCATTGGTTGCATTGTAAACCTCTATGGTGCTGTGGGACAAGCTGTGGGAGGGGTAACAAGTGCAACCACCACATGGATGAAGTTTTCCGTACTAACAACAGCCATCTAAATGGACCCTTAAATTATTTATTGTGTGCCAGCGTAGGATAGCCCTCACTGACCCTCCGGCGCAGCTGGTCTCTTGATGTTTGCGCCTCTGCGGCGTCTAATTGAGAATTTACTGGATGTCCCTTTAACATAGGGCCTTTCCACAGTCCATAGTTAGAGGATTTTGCAAGATTTTAACTTATCCTAAGGATCCAATGTTATCTGCGTCTTAATTTTAATACAATGGTAAAGCAAGGAGCCATCTGCTCCCCACTACATCATCCATCCTGTACCACTGCTGTCATGGCTTGGACAGACAGACTATATGGAGGACACTATGGAAGCATTACACTGTGGGGGAAACCGGGGGAATAGGGGTGTAATTCACTTGAGGTTGGGATTAAGGTGAATTTACAGCACCAAATGTCTGTACCTCTCACCGTGTTGTGGAGGAGGCTTAAACAGTAGAGAAAAGAACCGACTCAACAAGGTCATCCGGAGAGCCCAGAGCACTATTGGAGAGCCACTGCATCCGCTAGAGGAAGTCTGGCAAACCAGATGCTTTAGGAAATTTGACACCATTGCAAAAAACGTCAGCCACCCACTACACGACAAACTACTGCAGCGACGGAGTGACAGAAGTTATCACTACCGCCAGGTGTATTGCCGCACCACGAGGTTCCACAACTTCCCGAAGGCAATAGAACTATTCAACCATACGGTGGCTAAAGCGAAGGACTAAGTCACACCCTCATTCCAACTCCCCCAAAACCTCTCCCCGCCCCCCAAAATTAAGGTAGTGACTTTAATGTTATTTTTGTTGTTTATTATGTGAAACACTGGTTATGCCTTGTCTGGAGTAATGATGCACAAAACAATTTCCCAACTGGATTAATAAAGTTTTATTCTATTCTATATAGTCAATCGATTGTTACATTGGTAACAGTCTGGCAGTGTGATATATGGGCACTATATGGCATCAATATATGATAACGCCCCTCCGGCTGCTGCCCCTGTATACACATGCTCTAATATGTTACGCTCATCCACTATCACAATGCTCCAGAGCTTTTCTCCTCTGAGGACCAGACCAGGTGAATGTCCGCCCTTGAGATCATCCCTCTGCAGCTTGTGGATGGGAATGACTATTGTACAATCGGAGCCGTCTGCTCAGCGCCCATCATGTCCTCACCAGGGGTAGACAATAAGACATCAGCTCTCGTGTAATTATGGCACAGAGATAATTGGACCCGCATTCGGCGTTCTGCATCCATCTATTTTTAGCCTGATCGCCTCGATGTCAGGAGAGAGGACCATATCTTGGATATTTGGGAGCGGGAGGCAGCAGGGCAGCGTTATCCCCGGATGCTGAGCTGTAATCTCCTATATACAGGTTACTGCCTCTGCCTGTGTATTCCCCATCACTGGCTGCACCGATGCCTCTGATCCCTGCGGCATTGCACCCCACCTCCTCCTCCTCCTCATCATCATCATCATCATTGTGTCTCCCATAGGAATATATGAGGAAAAATGAGTCTAAAAGAACAAATCTCTCCTAACTTATCTACAGCGCTGCACCGCAGGACTATAAATAAGCCCGAACATTTAGCTTCACTTTTCTCGTAAGGTTTTATACTCACTAATTAGGCAGATACAGAGTTTTCTGTTTAGAATAGTGCATTGTGGGAGATGACTGAGGAGGTCACATGTCTGCAGGGCCGAGATAAATAACAACAAGGATCCAAACAGAGAAACTGAATGTATACTATATCTGGAGCAGAGGGAGCTAAGAGTATACAGAATAGGGTCATAGGGAGGGGGAATGGGGGTATAGTATATAGGAGAGGAGGAATGGGTGTTATAGTATATAGGAGAGGAGGAATGGGGGTTATAGTATATAGGAGAGGAACATCCTTGACCATATCTGGCCACCAGTAGTGTCGGGAAATGAAGGCAAGAGAGCGCTGCACCCCAGGATGCCCAGCCACACGGGAGCAATGTCGCCAAGTCAGTATCCTCCTCCGAAGGGCAGGTCGGACATATATCTTGCCTGGAGGAAGTTGCCGAAGATCCACAGGAGCAGCAAGAACCAAGCGTTCAGGAGGAACAATATGTCTAGGAGCAGAATCCTCCCCAATCACATCCGAGGCACGGGAGAGAGCATCGGCCCTCACATTCTTCTCTGCAGGACGGAAATGTATGAGAAAATTGAAACGAGACCAACGAGCCTGTCTTGGATTGAGACGCTGGACAGTCTGGAGGTACAGAAGGTTTTTATGATCGGTGTAGATATTAACTGGAAAACGAGCACCCTCCGGAAGATAACGCCATTCCTCCAAGGCCAGTTATATTGCCAGAAGCTCACGATCACCAATAGAGTAATTCCGTTCCGCAGCCGAAAAGGTCTTGGAGAAGAACCCACAAGTGAGAGTTCTGCCCTTGGGGCCCTTCTGTGTGAGTACGGCTCCAGCACCAACGGATGAGGCGTCAACCTCAAGCAGGAACGGCTTCTCAGAGTCAGGTCGAGTAAGAACGGGAGCAGATGAAAAAGCAGATTTTAACTTAGAGAAGGCGTCTTCTGCCGCCGGAGACCAGTGTCTAGGGTTGGCGTTCTTCTTCGTCAGGGCCACAATGGGAGACACCACGGAGGAAAAATGTGGGATGAACTGCCGGTAATAATTGGCAAATCCCAGGAATCTCTGGATAGCTCGCAGCCCCACTGGACGTGGCCAGTGAAGTACTGCAGACACTTTAGCGGGGTCCATCTGAAGTCCCTTGTCCGAAACAATATATCCAAGGAACGGAAGACTCTTCTGATTAAACAGACACTTCTCCAGCTTAGCGTAGAGGCGATTGGTCCTTAGGCGCCTGAGAACCTGCCGTACGTGGGCCTGATGGGATGCAATGTCCGCAGAGAACACCAGAATGTCGTCCAAGTATACCACGACACAGGTATAGAGCAAGTCTCTGAAAATGTCGTTGACAAAGTCCTGAAATACCGCCGGAGCATTACAGAGACCGAAAGGCATAACAAGGTACTCGAAGTGCCCATCTCGAGTATTGAAGGCGGTCTTCCACTCATCACCTTCACGTATGCGGATGAGATTATATGCCCCTCGCAGATCTAACTTGGTGAAGATCTTGGCACCCCGTAGACGGTCAAAAAGTTCGGTGATGAGAGGCAAAGGGTAACGGTTTTTCACTGTGACTTTGTTGAGTCCGCGGTAATCTATGCACGGACGAAGGGAACCATCCTTCTTGGCCACAAAGAAGAAGCCAGCACCAGCAGGTGAAGAAGACTTCCGGATGAATCCCTTTTGCAAATTTTCCTTAATATAGGCCGACATGGCCGCAGTTTCAGGCACGGACAGCGGGTAAACTCGACCTCGTGGCGGGGATGTTCCTGGCAGCAGTTCAATAGGACAATCGTACGGACGATGCGGTGGCAAGGTCTCCGCTTGCTTTTCAGAGAAGACATCAGCAAAGTCCAGGTAAGCAGCAGGAAGACCCTTCAAAGACTTGGGAGACAAAGTGGAAGGTATAGTAGAGGCTGGACGAAGAGCCCTGAGACAGCGGGACTGGCATCCAGGACCCCAGCGAAGAACCTCCCCAGTCTGCCAGTCAAGAACAGGTGCATGTCTCTGCAGCCACGGAAGCCCCAACAGAATGGAGGAAGTGGAACGGGGAAGTACGTAGAAAAACAGTCTCTCCATATGCAGGGCACCAACTTGCAGACACAGAGGTTCAGTTCGATACTGGACTGGATCAGAGAGGATCTGACCACTGACCGAAGAGATGACCAGGGGCTTGTCGAGACGGATCACTGGAATGTGATGCTGCGAGACCAGTGCAGCATTCACAAAATTCCCCGCGGATCCGGAGTCCAAGAAGGCACACACTTGGAACTGGCTGCTCGTACCAACGCTGAGGAGCACAGGAATGGTCAAACGTGGAGAAGCTTCGCACACACCTAGGGACGCTTCTCCCAAGAACCCTAGGTGGTGGCGTTTCCCGAACGTTGAGGACAGACAGGACACGTCCTGATGAAATGTTCAGGACTCGCACAATAGAGGCAGAGGTCTCCCTGTCGTCTTCTGTTGCGTTCCTGGGAAGAGAGTCTGGCTCTGTCCACCTCCATAGGCTCTTCGGCAGACGGTACAACTGGTGACTGGAGCGGCCTCTGGAAGACAGGAGCCAGGCGAGACAGACGTCTTGGACGAGCTTGCGGCTGCTCGAGAAGAGACTCTTAGGCACGCTCTCTAAATCGCACGTCTATCCGGGTGGCCAGAGAGATTAGACCACTCAGAGTGGACGGCAGATCACGAGCGGCCAGAGCATCTTTAACATGGGAGGAGAGTCCTTTTTTGAAAGCTGCGGACAGGGCTGCGTCGTTCCAAGTGAGCTCCGAGGCCAGGGTACGGAACTGCACGGCGTACTCTCCAACAGATGAATCTCCCTGACGCAGATTCAACAATGCAGTCTCAGCAGAGGAGGCCCGTGCTGGTTCTTCGAAAACAGACCGGAATTCTGCCAGAAATGCCGAAAGTGTAGCAGTGACCGGGTCGTCTCTGTCCCAAAGCGGAGTAGCCCAGGCCAGAGCTTTCCCGGAGAGGAAGCTGAGGATAAATGCCACTTTGGAACGCTCCGTGACGAACTGGGACGCATGAGCTCAATATGTAGAGAACACTGGGTGATGAAGCCCCTGCATAACTTGGGATCCCCGTCATACTTGCCGGGCATAGAAAGACGTAGCCTGGGTTCGGTAGCAGGAAGGACAGCTGGAGTTGCAGGAGTTGCAGGAACAGCTTCAGGGACCTGTTGCTGATGCTGGGTAGATAGCAACTGTTGCAGCATGGCGGTGACTTGCTCCAGCTGCTCGCGCTGGGAGACGGAACCTCAGCGGGATCCATGGCCGGATCTTACTGTCAGGTTAGCGGGTAGTGGATCCACTGGACCACTGCAGACGATGACTCAAGGTATATAGGAGAGGAGGAATGGGGGTTATAGTATATAGGAGAGGAGGGATGGGGGTTATAGTATATAGCGGTTGAGCCAATAGTTATGCAGACCCTTTCTATAATGCGTATAATTATTGTTTATATATATTTCTTCTTTTTCTAAATAGTATTTTTTTAACTGTTTTATTGAAACATCAGAGAATAAAATACAGTTACAATAAATACAAGTATCTCACATGAGTCAATAAAGTCAATTAAATCTGAAGAACCAATTTTAGTCTAATTCATGTTTCTCTCTCAGATCTGAAAAGGAAACCAGCACACCGTCGGTATATATGTCTGCTAATGTACATATTCCCCCTCGCCTCCAGCCCTCCGCACCCTCCAGGATTTCTAAGTGAGGCAATGCTGCATTCTTCCACAAGGTTATTTCAGCTATGGCGGTGAAGGCAAACCTTTTAGAGACCGGGTACCCAAGCTGTAACCAAAATCCACTTATTTACCATGAAGTGCCAACACGGCATTTAAGCAGTAACTTATTGCTATCTGTTCTTCCACATGTTTCAATTGTATCAATACAGTTGAAAGAGGGAGGGAAAATTCAGACTATCATTGTAGCTTCTCTCCAGGGTCTCTGTGCACAGGAAGAATAGAGGGTCCAGCAAGATGGTCTCCAAAGAAAATGCAGCCCTGTCAAAACCTTCTCACTTTTCCTGCAGTTCCAAAATCCAATGAAGTATCGCTTTAAAATAGCGCTGAGAGCAGCATCTCTTAAGTTCACTGGGACTGCAGGGAAATTGGTGTGTTTGGTGAACCTGGGGCAATGGCTTGAGTGCCTGCAGAAAGGGCTCTGAGTGCTAATTCTGGCACCCGTGCCATAGGTTCGCCACCAGTGAGTTATGGTCCGTTGCCAGATCTGCAGACCAAACCTGTGGATGGGTAACAAGTCTAAATAGTATTTTAGAATTTTAAATTCTCTGATTTAGAAATAATTGTTTTAAAATTTTGATTTAGACAGCTGATTCAATTTGATGGATGAATCATATAAAAGCCGCAGGAGCATTTCTACACATAAAAAGGTGAAGTTTAAAATCCATTCTGTCAAGTTAGCGGGTAGTGGATCCACTGGACCACTGCAGACGATGACTCAAGTCACTACCTGGGACCGGAGTCTAAGTGGTACCCGGTTTTCACCAGAGCCCGCCGCAAAGCGGGTTAGACAAGCTGCGGCGGGGTACCACCAGGTCGTTCCTCAGGCGTGACTTGTCTGCAGTGGCGGCTAAGGTTGAGGTACAAGAACGGCAGTCAATCTCGTGGTCAAAGTCCAAGCACAGAGTCAGGGCAGGCGGCAGAGATGCAACGTCAGGGTTCAATCCGGTGTCAGCAACAGGAGGTCCAAGTAGAGGGGTACAGGAACACAGAACAGCAGCACGGAGGAACACAGGAACACGGAAACACAGAGGAGCTCAGATAACACAGGAACACGGAGGGACACAGGAGACGCAGGAACGCAGGATACACAGGAACGCAGGCAAATCGCAGTAAAGCTTTCTCTCAGGCTGTGAGGCACAAAGATCCGGCAAGAGATACAGGAAGAGGCAGGCTTAAGTAGATTTGGTGAAAATGGCCAGCGCCAATTAGTGGCGCACTGGCCCTTTAAATTTGCCAAAGGTGGCGAGCGCGCACCCTAGGAGGCGGGGACGCGCGCGCCGTGCTGCCGGAGTCGGCGTGGGAACGGGACGGGGTGAGTAAGATGCCGGGGGACCGGGGCAGCCATGGACCGCGGCACAGGTGCCCCTGCGACCCGGGAGGGGGGTCACAGAGGCACCCGTGACACATTCTTTAACAAAAATTTATAAAAAATGGGGGGGTTGATTAAAACCATAGCACAAGAACACAGAGATGGCAATGATGGTTACATTTTCCTTCAGACCAGCCGCTGATCCCACCCTGCTGGCTGATGTGCTTCGCTGCCACTACCAAAAATATTGAAAACGAGAATTGATTTGAAAAAAGTTCATCCATTCATAATATAAAGCGGAATAGGTGCAGATACGCACCCCCTGCTGTTCTTGTAATTATGTATCCTCGAGGAATCTTGTGTCCGGCTACCCTTAGAGGCAGTGACAGCTTCTCCAGATGTTGGATCGGTCAAGTTCTCCACGTCATGGTGCTACTGGTGGCCAGTTTCCTCTGTTGGCAAGTGGAGGAAAGCTCATGAGGGCTGAAGGTTCGAGCTGCTGTTGCTGATGGAATGGACATGGCTCTTTTCTAAACCAGCCCCCCAAACCTCCCCCTAGCAGTTGTGGCAGTGGAAAGTAGGTTCATTGTGTCCCATAATCTGACCTGCGCATGTGGATGGGTGATGGACAACATAGGCAGCCACCAACTGTGTCCCCATTTTGCTGCGGTAACAAGGGTCTAACATGATGATGAGTCAGTAGTCGTCCCTCTGCCAAATTGCAATTAAATGGCTGCTATACAAACTAGCCAGCATGAACCATTTCCAGAGTTGGGAGTGTCAGGGTCATCTGCCTGGTCTTAGACATCAGCCTCCATCTACTCATATTCCTTCCCTGTCGATTGGGTAATAAAATAACCCGTTCCGTCTCAAATTCTTGGGCTTTCATGCCTTTCTCATTGTCCTCCTCCTCCTCCTGCAGCAGTTCGTCCTCCAAAGGGGCCATGCCATATGTCCCTGGCCAGCGGGATTTATGAACATCCTCTCAAGGATGTGTTTGAGTGGAATTACATAATTTATGTTGTAATCCTTGCAACTGACAAATTAGGTGGCCTAAAGAGACGCAGCAAACGGCAGGTGTCATTCATCACCTGACAATAGTTGAAATCAACGTTTAACAAAAATTGTTCCCAGTCATATAACCTGTCCAGCATGTGTAAGGAGGAGTTCCACCATGTGGACACGTTACATATGAGCCGATGTAAGGGAATACCATTTGTGCATTTAGGACGATACGAGCAAATGAAGTGCATGCATAGTTTGGGGGCATTTTTTAAGGTGACCAACAGTTCGGTGGAGGACTTCAGGAACCTTTTAACAACCAGATCAAACACATGTGGCATGTATGGGTCAGCCTGCACAGACAAAATGATCCTCCCGTCATCACAGTTCTAATCTTGGGTTGTCGACAAGACAGGCAGGTTTTGATTTACTTTTGAAGCACGTGTAGCAGGTCCTCCCGTTTCATCTAGCCTAGCTAGGTGGATAACTGTGTGACTCTGTGCCACGCATTGATGGTATGCCACAGGAACGCTTCCAAGGGTGTCTACGGTGGAGCCTAAGTACACAGTGGAGGACAAGGAGGCGATAGAGTATAATGAGAATCATCCAGCACTGTATTTACAAGTTTCTTCAAGAATAAACTTGAAGAATAAAGTGGAGAAATGTTTAATGATTCTCATTATACGTTTAACTAGTGTGAACACTATGGAGTCCAGTCCGCCCATCCGTGCATGGTGAGGGATGTTTCTTCCCCAAGGTTCATACAACATTGAATGTCAGAGTAACCAAGGGGGAAGGTGACCTCCAACAGATAAAATTTGGAGCTTTACACCCAGAGAGATAATGCAGTGCATTTCACACTAACTAAACAAGAATTTGACCCCCAATAGTAATTCACCAAAAAAATTCACCCATCCAGATAATACAGTGTTTTACACACTAAATGGGAATGTGACCCCAAAATAATTTTATCCCACAAGCAATTGTAATCAGCAAGATAATGCAGTGAATTTCACATTAACTAAAGAGCCCAAAAATAATATGAAAAGCGCAAAGAGAGGAGTCAGATGTGAGGTTATATAAATGCACCAGCCACCGGGCAGACAACCCAGCAGAAACTAGCGGAGTCTAGACCCTAAAAATCATGGGCAGCATCTTCAGCAGGAATGAACAGGCTGTTTTGGACCCCCCTGTCTTTGAAGTGATTGATCACACCCAGTATTGTTAGCCAAAGGACGATTTTCTGTCCTTCCACTGTCCCCACACACAAGATCGGCCTGTCTAATGTTTTTTTTCCCTAAGCTTTTAATATCCGCATTCAGCCTCGATTAGATGCCATCTTTTTAATTTGTCTCAATTGCTTGCTTATCTCTCCTTAAAGGGAACCTACCACCACAAATCTACCTATAAAGGTAGATCGGGTGGTAGGTGGATCAATGGGACGTGAGGATAGTCCTTTTAAGGGCTAATCCTCACGTCCCCACACTTTTTTAGTAACTTTTGTTAGACTTTTATGCTAATTTTATGATGCAGCTACTGGGGCGTGGAGTAGCCGCATCTGAGGTTACACCAGGTGGCTACTCCACGCCCCGGTAGCCTCTTTTCTCCTCCTACTCACCATCTTCGGCGCACAGCTGCTCGTAGCTGCGTGCCCTCATCCGACGGTCACTACTCCAAAGCCGGGGCTGCACAGGCGCGGGCCTGCTGTTCTGCGCATGCGCAGACTGCAGGATCGTCGGACGAGGGCGCGCAGCTACGAGCAGCTGCGCACCGAAGATGGTGAGTAGGAGGAGAAAAGAGGCTACCGGGGCGTGGAGTAGCCGCGCCATGTAACCTCAGATGCGGCTACTCCACGCCCCAGTAGCTGCATCATAAAATTAGCATAAGGGGTATTAGTGAAAGCAGAATGTGACAAGGAGGGGCGGTGGGTAAGAATCCTCATAGAACACCAGGGAGAACGTTGGTCGATATACAGTGTATACGGGCCGAATGAGAATAAGAAAGAGTTCTATAATAAGCTCATAACCAAGCTAATGGGGGACACAACAGCATTCAAAGTGCTAGGAGGGGACCTCAATACTACATTGTCGAGTGCGGAGGACAGGAAACGGACGGTACCTAGCTCACAGACCACTAGACAGCGAGACATAAATGTAGAGACATACCTGCCGGAGCTCCTGGCACAAACAGGAATGAAAGATGCTTGGAGATTGCAGCACCCGGATGAAAGGGAATACACACATTACTCACACCCACACTCTAGCTGGTCACGCATAGACTATATACTACTGTCAGAAAATGTGTGCCAGCGGCTGCTGACATCAGAAATAGGAGACATTGCAATCTCAGACCACGCACCAGTCCAGGCAAATATACACAAAGTGCACCCAAAAGGCACTGACATACTCTGGCGCTTCCCGACATTCCTCACCAAAGATGACTCCTTCGCAGACATACTAAACGGCTGGTGGTTGGAACATGACCTTGATCATGCCTCTATTAGGTCAGACCCGGCGGCTTATTGGACGTCGGCGAAGACTGTCTTAAGAGGCAGATTGATGGCATACACCATTAACCTCAAGAAAAAGGTAAAAATACAGTATGAAAAAGCTAGCGAGACACTAAGACAAGCATACACAACATTTCTCAATGCCGCCTCACAGGCGACAAAACTAGCGTGGGATGAAGCGAGGGCTAATTATGACCTGTGGTTAGACAGAAGAGAGGAAATGCATAGGCAACCTTTTGAGGCAGAGCTATTTAAATACGGCAACAAAACGGGTAGGCTACTAGCGAGATTGGCCAAAGGGAGACACAAACCCACCCATATACAGTCCATACGCCTACCCTCAGGAGCGATAGTATCCTCGCCAAAAGAGGTGAACAAGGCATTGAGAGATTTCTATGAAACACTATATACAGATGACACACGAGGCAGTAGAGACGCAGCTAACTTTTTAAAAGCACAGAAACTACCAAAACTGACCAACGAACAGTTAAACTACCTAAATGAGGACATCACAGAAGACGAACTAGGGAGAGCTATAGGGAATCTAAAAATGGCAAAGCACCAGGTCCTGACGGGTATCCGGCAGAGTTCTACAAGGCACTAAGAAAACAGATAACCCCAGTACTGACATCACACTTTAACGCAATACTTCAACACGGCACACTCCCACACCACTCCAAAACAGCATATATCAAATTAATCCCTAAAGAAGGGAAAGACTTATTGGATCCAGGGTCCTATCGTCCAATATCCCTGATAGACCAGGACATCAAGTTACTATCAAAGATAATGGCAGATAGGCTAGCACAATATATGCCAGGACTGGTTGGGAAATCCCAAGTAGGCTTCATACAGGGAAGAGCTGCGGTCACAAACATTAGAAAAGTACTGACCATACTAGACAGGGTAAAAACGAGACCTCAGGAAGGAGAGCACCCAATTCTCCTGGCACTGGATGCTGAAAAAGCATTCGATAATGTAAAATGGCCGTGGCTAACCCTAGCACTAGATAGCTTTGGCATCTCCGGGAAATTCAGAACAATGATATCTGCCCTATATGACTCACCGGTGGCACGCGTGCACACACCAGGCTTTCTGTCCTCCCCATTTGCATTGCAGAAAGGCACAAGGCAAGGATGCCCGCTCTCGCCTCTACTATTCGACTTGGCAATAGAACCCCTAGCCAGATCCTTAGAGGATACTGATTTATTTGAGGGCATCACAGCGGGAAAGGAGAAAGTGAAAGCTGCTTTATTCGCAGATGACGTAATTCTTTTCCTTTCTGACCCAAAACGCCACCTGCAACCAGTTTTGAATCATATCTCTCATTTCGGCACGTTTGCGGGCTTTCGGATCAATGTAGACAAGAGTGAGGTACTAGACCTCCTTAACAAACAGGACTCACTGAGAGGGAACTGCCCCAATATGCCCTTTAAAGTGGTGACCACCTCTCTTACGTACCTAAGAATTCGCATAGGCCGCACGCCGGATACCATTTACACACTGAATTACCAACCCCTTATAAATAAGATGATAGAGGAACTATCCCGTTGGCACCAACTCCCCCTAACAATGATGGGGAGATGCCACTTAATAAAAATGATCTCATTCCCCAAACTATTATACCCCCTACAGACAATACCAATGCTCCTAAAACACAAAGACGTGGAGAGCATAATGAAAGCCTTCCAGCACTTTATCTGGCGTGGCCAGAGACCGCGAATTGCAGCAAAAAAACTAATGCTATATAAAGAGGAAGGAGGGGTGAACTTACCCAACATAAGAGGGTACAACTTAGCCTGTCTGCTAAGACATGTCATAGACTGGCTCTACAACAAAAACAACTATTCCAACACTGACATAGAAAAAGAACTGGCAGCACCATATGACTTACTTTCCCTTATGCACACTAGTTACTCCAAGTGGCCACCAATAGCGAAACAATCCATTCTCCTCCGGGACACACTGGTAACGTGGAAGGAAGTGAGAAAGCTACACAGTCTCCCTTTCCTAATATCAAAACACATGCCTCTATGGTCTCACAGAGATTTTAAACCAGGCACTGAAAGTAGACTGTTTAGCTCGTGGAAGGAGAAGGGGATTAGAACGATACGGGATCTGTTACATGAAACAGAACCACGCTGGCTCACGGAGCAAGAGCTCCAAACTAAATACTCATTAACAGGATGTGTAACCTTTACTTACCATCAGATCCACAATTTCATAAAGTCAAGGGTGGTGGACATCAGAAAAGAGGCCCTAGAAACGTCCTTCACCTCCATGTTGGGCACAGAACAGAGTACCCGGAACATAACCACATTGTACAGAGACCTAAAACAACAAATGTTGAAAACCACACTGACACAGGTAGGAAAGGGCTGGATTCGTAGATTTGACGACCAGGAGGTGGCAGAAAAACTGTTAAGAGGGTGGCAACATGTTAGGAAATGCGTAGTCATTGAACAATGGAGGGAAACATATTTTAGAATATTGCATCACGCATACTACGGTTTTGACCTGCCAAAGACGCCAACAAGACCAGACAGAATCACGGAGTGCCCCAAATGCTCCACTCCCAGCACTGACCTATGGCATGGTATATGGGAATGCGAGCATACGCAGGCATTCTGGAAAACGGTAAGGGATCACATAACAACACACTGGTCGGTCACCTTGCCCCTGGACCCTCTAATAATGATATTCCATGATGAGGAAAATGAGGAAATACAGGGAAACATGAGAACAGACATACATGCCTTTCTCCTGGTGGCTAAGCGTAGCATAATGAAACACTGGATACATAGCTCAATACCCACCATGACAGAAATAACAACACAAATGAGATACTTAATTAGACAAGATAGACTAGAGACGTTAAGACACAAAGAAAAACAGACAAAAAGCTTTTTCAAAAAATGGAGGAAGTTTATTTCATCTCATATGTCTAGAGCGGAAATTGTGGAGCTGATGACCCCATTCCGATACACACAGTGGGAGGAACTGAAAGGGACGTTAGGGAATTTAAGACTGCAAACAATGGAATAAAAACCCTTCCTAAATCCTGATTACTGCAAGGTACGATGATAATGTCAGAAAAATACAAAAATGTCGCCATACATTGAGATTTAAACTGATTGCACAATGTACTTCCAATGTTATATAAGGATAGAATGTTATTTATATTATAATATGTTCATGGACAATGCGCAATGTCCTATTGTCCTGTATGTTTACTTGTTTTATATTGAAAATCAAATAAAATTTTGTTTTAAAAAAAAATTAGCATAAAAGTCTAATAAAAGTTACTTAAAAAGTGCGGGGACGTGAGGATTACCCCTTAAAAGGGCTATCCTCACGTCCCATTGATCCACCTACCACCCGATCTACCTTTATAGGTAGATTTGTGGTGGTAGGTTCCCTTTAAAGGAAAGCTGTCATCCGAAATCCGTCTAATAAACCCAGTTTATTGTCAAGCAGTTGAACAGCTTCTAGATCATGTTTCTTTTATGACCCAGCTTTCTGGGATCAATCAGAAAATCAACTTTAAAATTAGATGTATAAAGTCAGGGAGGCGGAGAGTTTAACATTAAAGTCAAGCTCTCTTGCCTCTGAACACCTCCTGCCATGTGATTGACAGCATGCGCTAGACTTCAGGACATCTGATCAATGATGGCCTTGGACACAGGACCATCAATTACAGTGAAGGGGGCGTTTTAAGGCAGGGAGAGCTTGACTTTATTGTTATCTCTCCGCCTCCTTGACTTCATAAAACCAAATTGGTTTACATTTCACTTTAAAGTTGATTTTCTGGATGCTGCCACTACACTAGTCCATGAAAGTAACATAATCTAGAAGCTGTCCAGCTCCTTAACAACATTATGCTAGTGGTTTATTAGGCCAATTTCTTATGACGGGTTCCCTTTACAGTATATAGTCATAGAGGCATTTTCCTGTTCAGCATTTGTAATATTAATGTTGATGGTGTCACCCAATCACAGCAGTTGGTCAGTCTTTATGATAATCCTCATAGCAACACTATGCAGCACAAATAATACCCCATAGCAACACTAAATACTGCCATTACATTTGGTTCAGATTCCAGTTCATGCTGTAAGCCCCAGCCTTTCCGCACATAATCTCAAAGTCATAACCTAAAGCTCATTGACGCTGACGCCAAATCTGTAACCGGGTCATCTATGGATCATGTGCCATTTATAATGCTACTGACCATTGCAGAGGGATATTTGGACCCCATCAAGATCCAGAGACTTGGTCCATAGCTGCTGCTCATAGAAATAGCCTGCAACTCTAAATCTTTAAAAAGTAGTCATATTCTCGTGGCATATTCTTGTTATGTGTGGTTCTACGATAACCTTCCTCGGAGCAACAACTGCCATGGCACAATACACAACAATGAACAAAGAACTTGCTCTCAATTCCCTCGTTGGTAATTAGCGAAGATCCAAAGGTTGAAGGAGAAATCTCAGATCCCGGGGCGGCAACTATTATGTGGTATGAAAGTCGCTGAATAACTCATAGGGGACATATTTGGTTGTATTGTCAGTCAGTTCTCCCAATATTGTGGGGAGACGGGGCGCGAGGGATGACTGCGGAATCATTCAGCTACGGGATCAGTGGAGCAGATGTTTCCAAAAGAAAAATCCAAAAAAAGGTCAAATTCACACTTTATAGTTGTAATGCATTTTGATACACTTTCTACGTGATCAATTGTGAAGCTGGTGGCGGGGTCCTCTCCGGGCCACGTTCACTGCTGCCAGGACCATAAAGCCAAGGCTGCTTCCGCATGGGGTCCCCAGTTATTCTACTCTGGCCATATGGTATTCCACTCCCTATTGACTCCAGGTGACTGACCCTTGGGTGAGTTCTCCGAATTGGTCCTTGATCCTGAACTCGTCTGTCTTTGACCAATGTCTTGGCCACTGTCTCTTGGCCTACCGGGCCAGCGGCTATTCACACCAGGACGACCTCTAAAGGTAGCAAAGATCAGTAACACCGGTGGATTAAAACAACCCTGACAATTGATAAAAGGGTTTTCTAGAAATTTGGGGCACGAGTAACAGGGGAACCGAGATCCAGAGGAAGGTAAGTATGCTTTGATGTTTTCTACCCCTGCCTCAAGGGGGATTTCCATGATTCCTGGAAACCCTATTAAAACTATGCACAAAAAACCCACCTCCCTTCTACCAACAAAAGCTGATCCCGGTGTTTGCCATCTGATCCGATTCAAAAACAGGCAGATAGGGGCAAATTTACTTACCCGGTCCTGTCGCGATCCCCGATCCGGACTGTTCGACAAAGATGAAGTCCAGCGCGATTCACTAAGCTTGTGCGCCCGATATCCTGCATGTGTCGCTTCCACACCGAGGTCCACCGCAGTTCACCTTCTTCCCGGTGCTTGCCAGTCCGTGTCTTGCGACACAATATCTGATGTTAAATCCCGCGCGTAGTCCGAATCTGTCGGATCGTCCGAGGACCCCCCCCCCCCCGATTTGTGTCGCGTGAGAGCCGGCATCGATGCGCCAAAATCCGATCGCGTGTGCCAAAATCCCCTGTTAAATGCGGCGCAACTCGGAAATCATCGGGAAACCCGACAAAATGTGCTCCGCGGACCCTTAGTAAATGATCCCCTTAGTGATCAATTTCTCTGCAGCGCCACCACAGGTGAAATGATGCATTACACAGTTTCCATTCATATCAATGCTCATTAAGGTCCTCCAGAGTAAGAGCTGGTCTGTGCAGCCAATTAATAGACGAGGATCTTAAATTAGAGACCTTCCTTCTCTAGTTACTCAGAATTCCCTAAAAGGCCTTGGAAAACAAAGTTTTTATACTAGTACTGTACATACACACATCAAAATCTACTAAAATAAGTCTGTTCAATAAGGCCCCAAAACTCAATTGTGAATAAAGTGATTAAGATGGAAAAAAAAGAAAACATGCAGAGCAGCGGAAATTATTTTATAATGAAATTCACTGGAATTTTATGATTCAGAATCAGAGGATCCCACATCCTGGAAATTATTCTAAAATATTAACAGAGAGATCACAGTATCACTAAGAGCATATCTGATGGCTGCTCATATGAAATGTTACAATGAAACTAGGATATATGAATATCAGTCGTATGTTTTTGCTCATATATTACTGGATCTATTATATATTAAAAATATTTTTAAAAAATTTAAATATAAAAAATATAATTATATAGATGTATATATAGATATATAATAGTATAATGCATATTTATTTTTTGTGTTTATTTCGTCCTCTCTTGGTTCTCTCCTTTAGAAATAATTTAGCAGCCTCCATGACAATCTCCACTGGCAGCTTCCACACCAACCTATAAAGAAATGGGTCACTCCATGAAGTGGGAGCATCGCTCGGCGTTGTCTTTTGTTCTGAGTCGCTCTCCCCTGTTGTCACATAGAGAGCAGCAGCTGGCGGCAAAACACAAAATCAACATTTGATTCAGTGGCCCTTTTACTGTGATGTAGTCACACATGACTTAGTAGGGCAGCGCCGGCCAAACCATAACCACTAACAGGGGGGAACCACAGGCACTGACACAACTGTAATCCTCTCTGATAGGAGGATTAGAGGTAAAAAAAAAATTCCATTTTATTTTTCGATTCTGATTTCAGTTTTACAATTTATTCATTTAATATGTGTTTTTAATCCACTGCAAAATTGTGATAGTTCTCATACCATTCTACCGAGTAATTCTTTTATATTTTTCACTTATATACATTTTTTTTACTTATATTATTATTTTTATGTATTTTTAATATAATTATTCTTTACATTTTTTTTTACACTTTTTATATTGTTATATCTTTAGGTTATATTTTTATTTATATTATTATTTTCCAAGGTTTTTATTTATTTTTTATTATTTAATTTCAAGATGTTTATTTTATTATTTATTTTATATTTTTATGTTTCATTTTTTTAAAATATATATTTCAGTACTATATTTAAGCACAATGCCTTGTACTCTTTCTTTTTTAATTATTGCACTTCAGTTTTTTTTATTTTTAATGACATTTTAAGGTTTTCAAATTTATTGCAGATTATGATTTTTTTTTTATTACATTTCTATGTTAAATCATGATTTTTTTTAAATCTTTTTATACTTTACACACCCACATTTTAATATAAGTTTGCAATAGACTAATACTTTTTTGAGTATTACACACATACCATAAGTTGAAAAAAAGATGGACAGCATTAAAAAAATTTAAGATTTTTTTTTTATTCTTTTGTGTTAAAGTAAAGGATATACAAGTATACTGGAATAAATACCAACATCATAAAGGATTTTTTCATTTTTTGGATTGAAAAATATATATATATATAATTTTATTTTTTTTATATCATCAGTAGCCAAAGCAATAAACTAAAATAAAATGAAATAGTGTAGACACATAAGCGCTGCTGCAGGTTAATGATGGCGGCGAGGGAGGAATAAAACTGTGTTTATCTGCAAAGCTGCAAAAATAATTTAGGATGTGCAGGTCTGAACGCTGCATGGGCAGAGGAAGCCTCTAGCGTCGTTGGAAAATGCAAAACAAAACAAAAAAAAAAAGCAGAAACACGAGCAAACATCTGCTGGGTTACAGAAAGGTTTGTCTGCGCTGCCCGTGCTGTTTGTGTGCCTTCCTAATGAGAGCGTTCAGCCCTCTCTCCGCTCCATCCATTGGTGAATCCACCCTGTACGTGCCACCTCCTGGCATTGAGCCACCGCTGCCTTAAAATGGACGCTTCAAAATAGACTCCGTGCAGGGCGAACATCAAAAATGTCACGTAGGCAGGGAAAAAAATCCAGGATTTATAAAAAAAAAAAAAAAAATTGCCCTATTGCATGATATTGCAGGCATTCATTCCCTCCCTGGATCCCAGGCTGCAACACTACATGAGAGGTTTATGTTACTTTTATGTCTTTTTACACCTTCCACTCCCCTTCTCCTACACAAAACCTTGGCGTAACGTATGGGATTGTCCTCGGAAGCCATTATTTCCTAAAAAAACTCAGGAAAAATGAAGATGAATGACGCAGCGAGCCTCTGCCTTTGTGTGTCAGGCACAAGTCTGGATAATGAAGCAGCGGGGTCTGTCTCGGATTTCAGGCATCTCTCACTGTCTCTGATTTAATTTAGACATCCGCTCTCATTCCTGCGTGTGACCAGGTTTGTGGAGGGTTTTTTTGTGTTTTTTTAAAAAATTTTTCCAATATTCAGCCTCAGGTTGCAGCGTTCTCCATCCTGCATCCACAGTGCATGAAGCAGGGGGCAGTGAGCGGCGGGCGAGGGGGAGGCGCTGTCAAATATAAGAGACTGTCATAAGGTGATGTCTCCCTGCCCTCGGCATAAGAATTAGGATATCTGCAATCGCCACTCGTCAGACATTTTGTAACTGACTTTTAAGAAAAACTTATGGAAATTGATTTCATAATGATATAAAATGTGCCTAAATTAATAAAATTAAATAAAAAAAAAACAATAAAAAAAAAATATCGAGTCAATTCTGCAATATGAACTGACAGGATGAGACTGCAACAGTACATTACCGAATGATAAACTCCCGAGTACTCAAATAGTACCGCCATATTGTGTCACATTATACAGAACCCACCACACTAAGACCATGTAATACTGACAAATATACACTATCCAAATACCCTCGTACTGTGTCTACATAACACATTACAAAGTATCCAAGCACTACCACCATACAGTGTCCACATAATACTGCCAATGATCCATCACCAAAATAATACCGCCATACTGTGTGTACATATCACTCTGCTGCCCTGATCTGCATCCGCTACAGCACAGATAACAGCATTCGAGAGGGATAGTGGTCACTAGAGAGGAAGCAACGGCACGAGGGAGACGACTCAGGTACAGCAGCATCTAACGCCATCAGACCACTAACAATCCCCCCCTGCACAGAGGCACCCCATCTACATCGAGCCCTAGCCCAGAGACCAGCACAGATGCACCCCATCTACATTGAGCCCCCGCTTGAGACCAGCGCAGAGGCACCCCATCTACATCGAGCCCTAGCCCAGAGACCAGCACAGAGGCACCCCATTTACATCGAGCCCCACTCAGAGACCAGCACAGAGGCACCGCATCTACATCAAACCCCACCCAGAGACCAGCACCGAGGCACCCCATCTACATCGAGCCCCAGCCAGAGAGCAGCACAGAGGCACCCCATCTACATTGAGCCCCAGCCCAGAGACCAGCACAGAGGCACCCCATCTACATCGAGCCCCACCCCGAGACCAGCACAGAGGCACCCCATCTACATCGAGCCCTAGCCCAGAG
>CM033642.1:268055912-268072932 GCA_019512145.1 Engystomops pustulosus | reverse complement strand
TCCAGCCAGCAGAGCACCCCATCATTGACCATCGAGGACCCATCACTCGCCACCCAGAGACCAGCACAGGAAGCACCTTCCATCTACATCGAGCCCGCAGCCATGAGAGAGCGAGTAACGTACTAGAGGCAGCAACCCATCTACATCTAGTCCCAACCACAAGCTAGAGCAGCAGACTCAGAGGCACCCCATCTACATCGAGCCCCAGCCGAGGACCAGCACAGAGGCACCCCCATCTACATCGAGGAACACCAGCCGAGACCAGAACAGAGAGCACACCCCATCTACATCGGATACCCAGCCAGGAGAGCCACGAGAGCTTACAAGGCACCCCATCTAACATCGAGCCCCAGCCAGACCGCAAGACCGAGGCATCCCAATATCTAACATCGACCCACGCAGGACCAGACACAGAGGACCCCATCTACATCAGCACCCCACACCGAGACCAGCACAGAGGCACCCCATCTACATACGAAGCCCCAGCCAGAGCCATCACAGAGGCACTCCCATCATATCAAGCCCCAGCCCAGAGGCACCCCATCTACAATCGAGCCACCAGCCAGAGAGCAGCCACACGACATTAAGCACCCCATCTACATCGAGCCCCAGCCAGAGACCAGTACAAGGCACCCCATCTACATCGAGCCCCAGCCAGAGAGCAGTACAGAGGCATCCCATCATACATCGAGCCCACCGCAGAGGACCAGCACCAGAGCCACCCCATCTACATCGAGCCCCAGCCAGAGAGCAGCAAAGAAGCCACCCATCACATCTAGCCCAAGTCAGAGAGCAGTCACAGAGGCACACCCCATCTACATCGAAGCTCCACGCAGGAGACAGCACAGAGGCACCCCATCTAATCAAGCCCACCCAGAGATCAGACAGAGCACCCCATTCACATCGAGCCCAGCCGAGAGAGCGTACAAGAGGCACCCCCCCACTATCTACATGCTAGCCCTAGTCAGAGAGATTGAGCCTAGTACAGAGGGCACCCCATCAATCAGAGCCCCAGCCAGAGAGCCAGTAACAGGCATCCCATCTACATCGAGCCCCACGCAGAGACCAGCACAGAGGCACCCCATCTAATCACAGCCCCACCCAGAGATCAGCACAGATAGCACCCCATCTACATCGACGCCGTCAGCCCAGAGACCAGCAACAGAGACGAAAACAGAGGCAATCCCATTACATCGAGCCCAGCCCGAGACTAGCACAGAGTGCAACCCCCATACCCATCTACATCGAGCCCCAGCCAGAACCAGCACAAAAGACCCCATCATACATCGAGCCCCAGCTCAGAGACCAGTAAAGAGCACCCCATCTAAATCGAGCCCAGCTCAGAGACGAACATAGAGGCACCCCATCTACTCGAATGCCCCAGCCAGAAACCGCCAGACACAGAAGCACCCCATCTACATCGAGCCGCAGCACAGGAGACAGCACAGAGGCACCCCATCTACACGAGCCCACAGCTCAGAGACCAGCACAAGAGGCACACCCATCTACATCGAGCCCCAGCAGAGACAGCGCAGAGACATCACACCTACATCGAGCCCCAGCTCATGAGAACCAGCACAGAGGCACCCCATCTAAATCAAGCCCCGCCAGAGAGCAAGTACATAGCACCCCATCTACATTGAGCCGCAGCCAGAGACCAGCACAGAGGCACCCCCATCTACATTGAGCCCCCCCCAGAGACCAGCGCAGAGTGCACCCTCATCTACATTGAGCAGCAGCCAGAGAGACCGCACAGAGGCACGATCTACATTGAGCCCCAGCAGAGAGCAGCACAGTGGCACCCCATCTACATCGAGCCCCACCCCAAAACCAGCACAGAGGCATCCCATCTACATTGAGCCGGCAGCCAGAGAGACCAGCACCAGAGGACCCCCTGTACATTGAGTCGCAGCCCAGAGACCAGCACAGAGGCACCCCATCTACATGAGCCGCAGCCCAGAGACCAGCCAAGAGGCACCCCATCTACATTGAGCCGCAGCCAGAGACCAGCACAGAGGCACACCCATCAACATTGAGCCGCAGCCAGAGACCAGTCACAGAGGCACCCCATCTGCATTGATGCCCCCCCTCAGCCAGAGAGAGACCGCACAGAGGGCACCCCATCTACATGAGCGCAGCCAGAGGACCAGCACCACCACGGGGACAATTACATTATGATAATGAACGAAGCGGCTACCTTGACCCCTCGGTGATCTGGCTTTACAGACTGTTACGCTGTTGCACCCTCCCCTCTGCTCCCTCAGCACCGGTGAGTGCTTCCTGCTATATTCTCAATGCTAAGAAAAGCAGGGGGATGGGGAGACAGCTTAACAGTCTGTAAAGTCAGATCACGACCCACTCTGGCTATTAGATATAATTTTAAAAGTTGATTTAGGAAGGAAGGAGGCCATGGATAACAAAATAAAAAGATTATTCAGCAGTCACGGTGCCTGGATCTATTAGTTTAACATGCTTGATTTTCTTTAATTAAGCAATCAAAACTTAGTCTGTTGTCTGTGAAAGATGTGAGCAACTGTATGTATCCCCATCTGTGTGCAATATGCCTGAGCACTGTGTACAAAGGAATTTCCCTGGGGATCAATAAAGTAATATCATATTGTATTGTATTGCATATACAGCTGCCATAAAAATACCACCATACTACGTCTCCATATGACAGGACATTTATAAATATACAGGTAGTCCCCGGGTTATGTACAAGATAGGTTCTGTAGGTTTGTTCTGAAGTTGAATTTGTATTTAAGTTGGAACTGTATTTTTTAGAATTCTAACCCCAGCCAAATTTTTTTTTGTCTCTGTGACAATTGGATTTTAAAAATGTTGGGTTGTCATAAGAACCAGGATTAACAATAAAGCTTCATTACAGACGCTGTGATAAACTGTTACATGATTGATTTATGTAGTCTAGGAAAAGTACAGTAAATTACCAACATCCAGAGGTCCGTTTGTAACTCCGAATCTGTAAGTTGGGTGTTCTTAAGTAGGGGACAGCCTGTATATTATATATACACATATACACTAAATAACCAAAACATTACTGAACTTTTTTTTTTCTTTTTTCTGCAACACAACATACTGGGGCGATTTATCAATGTCTGTCTGAAAGACAGAACATTTCCAGTTGCCCATGGATACAAATCACAGCTTAGCTTTCATTTACCAGTGCTCAGAATATTTTAAGGGGATATTGTGATTGGTTGCCATGGGCATAATGGAAATATTCGATCTTCAGACACTTGATAAATCTGCCCCACTGTGTCTGCATAATGCATCATCAAAGTAATTACACCATAGTGGATTAAGATAATACTGTACACCCAAATAATACTGCAATATTATGCCTAAATAACAAAAACTTCCAGCCCAAATACCATCATCCAAAACCATTTTCTGCTGTTCCACTACCTATAAGCAGTATTATAGTAGTTATATTCTTGTACATAGGGGGCAGTATTATAGTAGTTATATTCTTGTAAATAGGGGGCCATAGTGTTATTATAGTAGTTATATCTTTGTACATAGGAGCAGTATTATAGTAGTATATTTCATGTACATAGGTGCAGCATTATAGTAGTATATTTGTACATAGGGGGCAGGGTAGGCAGTATTAGTATTATTCGTAGTTATATTCTTGTACATAGGGGGGCCGAATTATAGTAGTTATATCTGTACACAGGTAGCGAGTTAATAGTAGTTATATTCTTGTACATAGGGGGCAGTATTTTAGTAGTATTATTCTTGTACATAGGGGGAGTATTATAGTAGTTATTTTACTGTACAAGTGGGCAGTATATAGTAGTTATATTCTTGTACATAGGGGCAGTATTATAGTAGTTATATTCTTGTAATAGGGAGCAGATTATGTAGTGATATCCTGGACATAGGAGGCAGTCTTATAGTAGTTATATTCTTGTACAATGGGGGCAGTATATATGAGTATTTATTTCTTTAGTACATAGGGACAGTATTATAGCGTTATATTCTTGTAAATGTGTACATAGGGGGCAGTATTATAGTAGTTATATTCTTGTACATAGTGGGCATAGTGGGAACTACCATAATACTGCCCCATTACACAAGATTACAACTACTTTAAAGTGTAACTGTAAAGTGCTGCTCGTCCTTTTTTTTCTCTCCAAAGTTCTAGCATTTTCTGTTCTGAAAGTGTTTGACAAAAATCTTTCTCACCAGAGGTGAAGTGGGCTAAGGTCAGTTAGCTTGCCCACAGATCCCATGAAGCCTTGTGTTCTTTCTCAAAGTAATTTAGCATTAAATCCTTTTAATTTTCCACAAGTAAATCCACTGAACATTGCACAGTATATATACAGGGTGTATATGGTGGCAGCTTCCATCACAGCGAGGAGCATGGAACACGTAAGAAGTGGTAGGAATCCAAGTACACCAGTTATATGCAGTCTATAGCCTGTGCTGTATGAGCACTAAAGGGTTAATGGCTTGTCTGCACAGTGCACAAAATGAGGAGTACAAGGTGGGTGAGGGGAGCAGCATGAAGTGCAGAGAGAGAAAATCTCAGACTGGGATGGAGGGACTGATAGGGAACAGGGAAGATCTTGTACCTCACTATTCTGTGCAGGAGACATCTGTATCCACAGTCTTGAACACATCCAGCTCTGCTACATACACAGAGAGAGCTCTGTCACATGACCTCCTCCTCTGTGAGTAGGGAGCAGCAGCCCCTCCCATGAAACCCTCTGATAAACATCAGATAAACTACAGACTGCAGGGCTTATCAGCACACGGAGAGGAAGAAGCTCCTGCAGCACTGAGGTAATCTGAGGGGTACAGCAAGGCAACTGCTACATCTAGGTAACAAAGATAATATAAGTTGTTTTACATCCCAAGAGCTACTGATTTGTGGGGAAAAAAAACTTTACAGTTTGTCTTTAATAATGCCTATTATAGTCAGTTATATAAATCCATTAGATGAATATTGATATCTCACTGCTGTATTGTACAAGAGAGGAAAGACAGAAAAAAAACACAACTGACAGGAGATTTCAGAGTATTTCAGCTTTATTCAGGTTGTGATGTAAAAAAAGACATAATGAATGCATCACACATGACGTCACACATGGCGTCACACAGGCTCTGATGGACAAGGCAGCGTTATTATACTGTACATCATATATTAGACAGAAATTAATAAATACATGGTCGACCACTCAGGGAATGTTAACATTGGATGTAGGCGGATGGAGGAGTCTGGAGACTGCTCAGCTGATGGGGTACAGCATGAGGGCGACAACCTTATTACACACCACAAGCCAGCAGGTGATCCCTACTGCACCTGAAATGAGAGTCATGTGTATTGAATAGTCATGTAAACACAGGATCAGCCAACGGCATTGGCATCAGTCAATAAATACAGATTATACCATGATGCAGTGCCCCACCTCATAGACTGGTAGCATTCAGTGCACTTAACCCCATAGATGGTGTGCTCCCTAGTGATCCCCAGGGGGGAGCCCTCTCCATACAGATTGGGTGTTTGCTGAACTTTGCATCAAACACCCAGCATTAGCAACCTCGATCTTTGCTGGCACAGAACATAAGTTTTAACATTTACATGCCATCGGCAAAGCGGCCAGCGCCATGTAACAGCCGTCAGTGCATGGGCCCCACCATCTTGGCTTTAAGAGTCGTTTCCCATCATTGGGAAGAGTGAAAATCCATCATCATGACGGCCTCAGGGTTTTTACAAGACCCAAGGACATTCTGAAGATCTGTTAGAATGTGCAAAATACCCAAATACGGCCATACTGTAGTATATACAGCGCTCAAAAAAAATAAAGGGAACACTGAAATTACACATCCTAGATCTGAAGGAATGAAATATCCTCATTGAATACTTAGCTCTGTACTAAGTTGAATGTGCTGACAACAAAATCATCAATGGAAATCAAATTTATTAACCAATGGAAGCCTGGATTTGGAGTCACCCAAAAAATTAAAGTGGAAAAACACACTATAAGATGATCCAACTGTGATGTAATGTCCGTAAAACAAGACAAAATGAGGCTCAGTATTGTGCGTAGCCTCCACATGCCTGTATGACCTCCCTATAACAACCCACACAAGTGGCTCAGGAAGTGCAGCTCATCCAGGATGGCACCAGGTTGGGGACCACTGTCTTACAGGTCTCAGCCCTTTTTCACTGCCCGGGCTGACACCGGGCTAGTAGACACAGATGGGAAGAGGTCCCCTTTAACCCCTCATCACTGACGCTTGTTTTCAGCTTAGTGACCAGATTCCATTTTTAGAATCTGACACGTGTCACAATATTTGGTTAGAACTTTGGAAGCTTTAACATATCCAGGCGATTTTGAGACTGACTGACTGATTGTCTCGTGACACATTGTACTTCATGTTAGTTGTCAATTTTAAGTGATAAGTTTTACGTTTCGTTCTATAAAAAAAAAAAAAGTAAAATTTGGCAAAAGTTCCTAAAATTCTATATTTTCAAAGTTTGAAATGTTCTGCTTTCCAAGCAGATAGTTAAACTACCCAAAAGCTTGATAAAGCAGACATTCAGGAAATGTTAGTTATGTTGGGATGATATTTTATGTGTCCACTCATTTAGAAACTTTAGAATTTTGGGGGAAAATACATTCATTTAGGCCAAAAGTTACACTTTTATAATGAACTAAATAATGAAATGCAAAGTTTGATCCCCAATTTCTCCCGAGTGTACTGATATGATAGGTGGTGGTGACTGCGGTATGGGCGCACGGCCCCATACAGAGAAGATTTCTATTGTCACATTGTACAGGCTAGAACATTTTTATTTTTTTGGTAATGCGAACATATGAGGGCTTATTATATGCGGGGCGAGATACAATGTATAGATAATTAATTTGGGGGAGGGGTCTATAGCTTATTCATGAAATTTCATTAACTATTTCAAGTTCAGTATTGATTTTAATTTATTGTACAGATTAATACGGACGCGGTGATACCAAATATGTAAGTTCTTTTGTGTTTTATATACATTTATTTGGATTTTATATGTAACTGGGGTGACGCATGCTCAGTTAGTTACGGTCGGGTCCTGCCAGTAGGCGGAACCAGACGTGAAGAGGAGTCTGCAGCATCGGGGCACACACCGGACCCTGCAGAAAGGATCTAATACTGTGCGGGGGTACGATCCACAGGGGAGACACTTACACTCCGCAGTCATGCTTGATTAAACACCTGGGCTCAAAGTTTTTCCGATTCCGGGTCTGGGTCTGGACAGCCAGACACCGGAACTTGCGGGACTCGATGTCCTGCAATCTTCTGACGCGCCAATGTAGAAAGGCGGCGAGTCAGAAGAAGTACCATTAATGGCCTCTGTAAAACCCCTATACAGCAGTCATTAAGGGCTTAATAGTAGAAGAGGCGAAGGCTCCCAGTAGTCACAAGGTTGTCATCTCCTAAGAATCCCTGTGAGAGCCCAGGAGCTGGCTGACGAGTCTGTGGTTGACTGGAACGTAGTTTTATGGCAGCCACAGACCAATCTCTGTGGCCACAGCGCTGGCTGTATACATTAGGATGTGTGTACAGCCACTGCCAAGACTTATAATAGCAAATCTGAGGTTATAGTTATAACAATGCTGTAATAACAGAGCATTAACAGGCAGATAGGAAGAAAGTGCCCTGTATAATGTAATACAAGGATTACCGCTGGTGCTATGCAGGTACCGTGCTGGTGTTGTGCTGGTATGGTGCTGGCGCTGTGCAGGTACCGTGCTGGTGCTGTGCTGGTATGGTGCTGGCGCTGTGCAGGTATGGTGCTGGCGCTGTGCAGGTACCGTGCTGGTGTTGTGCTGGTATGGTGCTGGCGCTGTGCAGGTACCGTGCTGGTATGGTGCTGTGCAGGTACCGTGCTGGTGTTGTGCTGGTATGGTGCTGGCGCTGTGCAGGTACCGTGCTGGTGCTGTGCTGGTATGGTGCTGGCGCTGTGCAGGTGCTGGTGCTGTGCAGGTACCGTGCTGGCGCTGTGGAGTCACTGCCCATTTTGGTGGAGTTAGAATTGATAAAATTGATAAAAATTTATAAAATGGACCAATTATGAAATGTCCTTTTCCCATTTTATTCCTGATCTAAGGATTTAGGCCAGAGGAGGACACATATTGTCATACTGCACAACATAATACCGTATATACTTGTGTATAAGTTGAGTTTTTCAGTACAAAAAATGTGCTGAAAAACTGCCTTTCGTCTTGTACAGGAGTCAATAAAAAAAATAAAAAAACTTACATACTCACCTTCCGTCGTCCCCGATGCGATGTCGGTTTCTGGTTGCATGTACAAGCATCAAGACCTGGAGCAGAGCTGTACCAGGAGGTGAAGAAATTCTGGGAGCAGTACAGTATAGCTCTGACAAGTACTTACCTCTCATGGGGCTGCTCTGTTCTGGGTCCTGACTCTGGAAGAATTCATCCAACGTCAGGAGCTAGGACAGAGAGCGGAGCAGTAGCAGTAGCAGCGCTCGCAACTACCTGGCCTCCTGCACTAATAAAAACATCCATCATTTATATCAGAAGTGTTTCCCCTATGTAGAGTTTGGCTGGTACGATCCATGCAACTGCATCATCCAGAAAACTTTAGGTGGTGACCCCCCTTCCAACCCCCCCCCCCCCCCCAAAGACAACACAAGCTCACATGACTCATGAAAAGACAAAATAAAAAGCTTTTAGACAAGAACAAATTGGCAATGAAGGCCGAATAATATATAATGGAGGGAACAAGAATGTTAGCTTTTACCTGGAATCCCAGTAGGGAACGCCACAAGCCGTTCCAGGGGTGCGATCCACTTACTGGGCAGCACCATCACCGGCTCCGAGTAGTATTTCCATATAAGCGAGACCATTAAAGCAGCCTAAAAAAATAAGAGAAAAAAAAAACACAAAAATGTCACATTCTTCATGAATACGAGATGTTGTGTGCGATCCACTGTACATGCGATTAATGCTGAAGAATCAGCATAGACTCCGGCTGAAAAATAGGAGCCCCATGACGCCACTATTTCTTTACAATATTATTTAGTTTTCTTTTTATAATACACCCCTTTAATAAGAAAAAAAAAATGGCGTAAAATAATCCATAAATAGTGCAGTGCAACCATCAGCAGTTTTATCTGCTTTACTGTATAGACCGAGTCTGAATGTGCAGTTTTATTTCATGATAAGAGTTCAGAACAGCTTAATTATACTGCTGGAGACTCAGGTAACCCTTTACACACACAGAAGACCTTGTCTGCGACTTCAGGTGAAATAAATTGTAATTTAGAAGAAGCTGCCGTTAGTACATATCCTAAAATCAGATTGGTAAGGATCCAACATGTAACACGTCTACAGGTAAGCTGTTCTACGCACTGAATACACAGAGAAGGGAACAGGATGTCGACAGCGCCACTCTTTGTGTAGTGGTCAGACAAGGTTACTGCAGACTAGATCCCATTCACCTGAAAAAGAGCCAGCCTGTAGTGACTTTGTCCGACCACTGCAAAGAGAACGGTGCAATCCATTTCCTGTTTCATCTCTGTAAATACATTGCTGATCTGTGGGGGTTCTGGGTCTGGTCCCAGAAAGGTCTCCAGTCTGGTTCCGGCCCAAATAACTTGCAGGACACAACTAAAGGTATATAATAAAAAAAACAGAGGTAGAGATGTATCAATACACGAGGAATCATCATCAAATTCACAAGGTGCGCAACGTGTTTTAGGGTCCCCCTTATGTGCAAGTATGAGAAGGCTACTCCAAAACATTTGGATTTGTTCATCCGTTCTACTTTTCCATTATAAGAAAGGGGCCAGCCATTATGGTACCCAGCAATTTGCCCACCTAAAAAGTCCCATGTACAAGACGTCCACAATTTTAGATGAGAACATAACCTAGGAGTATGTATGGAGTTGTGCTGCGTGTCAGAATATGGTGACGTGTACAAGTAGTGACTTGCCTCGTCGTGATGTTACATGACATTAGCACCGCCTGTAGGCGCTGGGGAGCCATGTGCCTTCACAACAAGCTCGGTGTACAGCGTGTTACTATGCAGGACATGTTGGTCTTACGCCCCGGGCTATTTGGCTGCTCGCCCTCTTTATGGTACCAGGGGAAACGTCTGTGCATAGAATCAGCCCACGATAAAAATAACATAAAGCGACAGAATCAGCGGAATGTAATGCAGCACCACAGATCTCTAAAGACAGACGTGAACAATGAAACATAAGGGATAGTAGATGTCTTCAAGGAGCAGGTGTGTCCACACCTCCCCTACCCCCAAATATATGTAAGAACATGAAGCCTCAGCACATGACCTGCACAGACCAGTAATAATACACCTCTCCGAAATGCTGTTTTGTAAGTCAGCGTTTGCCAAGGGCAAAAATTTAAACCGCCCCGATGCTTTTTATGCTCAAATTCTTTAACATTAGGGAGGGGCAGCTGCCTGGGCACGAATCCACTATACGGAGTATACACTGGGTGCGGTGCCCGAGCCGAGCCAGAACGTAAAATAATAGGGGACATGGCAGTGGGGGGCACATTAGATCTCATGCAATGGGGATATAGCTGGGAAATTGTTCAATTTCTAAGCAACTACCTATTAGAACTAGTTGAGGTAATAAACAGGGCAAATAGGTAGAAGCCAGCAGCAGCCGTATATACAGTGTATACAGTGTTGGATCAGGCTATATATGGCCTGGAGAGATACATGAAGTAGAAATCATGTCTGGACTTTAAGGATATCTCTAGTTGTGGAAATCTAATTTCATTGTTGGGGAGGCAGCAAGCGTCTAGTTTCCCTGCAGCTCCCCCACAGGGGAGATGAATCATTGCACTAAATAAATAGGCAACATGAATGTACTGGGTTCCCTGAACAGGTTGTTTGGTTAGGGTCTGAAAGCTGGGAGCCCCATTAATCACAAGAAACCCCCCCACCCCCCAAAAAAAAAAAACAATCCAGGGAAGTAGGGTCCCATTCACAATAATGAAGTTGAGCGGCAGGACAAGCTGTTGTCCTGCCGATACATTCAATACTCAATAGTCAGAGATTGCCAAGCACAGTGCACACCTATCTCCAACACTCACACAGACAGTGAACAGGACTGCCAGCGATACCCAGTGCTGTGCTCAGCAATTCCCAACACTCCCCTACTATTGACTGGTGCGGCAGGACACATGCTTGTCCCGCATATCCAACCATTAGTGAGCCCCCTCGTACAGATTGCTGGCGCCCTAGCGGTCAGACACTTACACAATAAATTTAAACAACCCCTTTAAGGGTATGTGCACATGGAAGGTTTTTAGGGTGGTCTTCAATATCCAAAAACACTCCAAGTAACGGGGGCTAATCCCAGTGAAGCAGTAACTACAGCCAGGTAGTGCATTGGGTGCCAAAAAAATAAGCATCTGAAGGATCCACATGGGATTATAGTCATCCCACGAGAATTACCTCAGAGTTTTGGAGGGAAAATGTCATCTCTAGGCAGATGTCTTTAGGTTGACAACCATGTTGTGACTGGATGTTACGGCCATCCAATGTGTCGCTGTTGCTAGGGAAGGTTTTCTCTGGCTCTCAGCAACAGCTCTATCATTGGAGGAAATGTTTTGCCCATGTGACGGCTCTGGGGATAAATATTGGGGCTACATGACTCACCTCTGAGGAAGACGGACCTACTGATCATCATCCTACCATCCTCCTAATATGAATTTTGGTTAAATCTTTCTGATGCCAACAATCAAAGGCCGTCATCCCATCAACAAAAGGTTTTTGGTGTCTTTATTGGTTTACTTTATTATATCAAAATCCATTCCAAAGTCTCTCAAAATCAATGGGAGGAAAAGTATCAATGATCATTTAGCAAAGAAAAAAAAAAGTTTTGTACAAATGTGAGTTTTACACTCCCCACAAAACTTTCTGAAATGGGGGTGGGGAAAGATCGGGGAAAAGGTGGGGCCATCACGGTACCGGTCAGCAAAAATTGACCACTAAGCAGTATGTTGTCAGGTAACTGAGCACCTTTCAGGTCGTGTTTCTTTCATTAACCCAGTCTGGTGGCATCATCCAGAAAATCTACTTTGAAATAAGATGTAAATTGGTTGAATAAAGTCAAGGAGGTGGAGATTTTAACACTGAAGTCAAGCTCTCTTGTAATTTCTGCTCCTGCATCCAGAGACATTCACAGGTGTCAATCACAGAGGAGGAGGCGTTCAGAGCTCCCACCTTGACTTCAGCGTCGAACTCTCCTCCTCCTTGACTTTATACAACCAATTTACAGCTCACTTTAAAGTTGATTTTCAGGATGATGTCACAAGACTGGATCATGAAAGAAGCAAAAACTAGAAGGTGTTACGCTGCCTGACAATATTCTGGTAGTGGTTTATTAGGCCAATTGCTGATGACAGGTTCCCTTTAAGAAAAGAAGGAGTTGACTTCAAAAATGGAGGAAAAGCTTTTTAAATGTCTTTACCAACATCATAAGCATCATATTAACATCAATGATACTGATGTGACTCCGCTAGCATTGTCCTAGTCTACACAGCAAAGCTTGAAAATGGCACATGAAATATCAAGTATATCAGCTTGTGAGGTCGGTATTAATACAGCAAATATTAATTCTGATTCTTCAGAAAGCAGGAAACACCCAATCACAGGAAAGAATGGGTAATCACATGTTGCCTTTCATCCTTGGGGAGAGATGGCGCTTCCACGACATGCAGTGGCCGGAAAGGTAGGATTGCATTATAGCGTTCAAATGAATGGGAATCCATATATCGTCCAAAACAAGAGATACAGGCTATGGCCTGGCTCATAGAGGTGGCTCCCGTACTGGGGTTATAATGAGGTACATGGAAAGAAGCTGATGATGATGGCATCAAATATACAGGCGGTCCCCTACTTAAGAACACCTGACTTACATACGACCCCTAGTTACAAACAGACCTCTGGATTTTGGTAATTTACTGTACCTTAGTCCAAGGCTACAATAATCAGCTATAACAGTTATCACAGGTGTCTGTAATGAAGCTTTATTGCTAATCCTGGTTCTTGCGACAATCCTACATTTTTAAAATCCAATTGTCACAGAGACCAAAAAAATTTTGACTGGGGTTACAATAATAAAATATACGGTTCCGACTTACATACAAACTCAACTTAAGAACAAACCTACAGAACCTATCTTGTATGTAACCCGGGGACTGCCTGTATACAAAGAAGAAGATGTTCTAGAACTTCTCTCTCTGCTGATGTTTCTGCAGATTTCTATAGGGAAATGTCATCAATTAGCAATCATGTACAGCGAGAGAAGAAGCTTATTCCATCATGGATCTTATCCTCAGGCTCTGAATAACTCAGTCTTTTCCCGCTGCGGGGAGGATGCCCGCCTCTTCTAAAAAATTGATCAGTGCGTAGTAAAGCCAAGAGATCTGAAGCGCACCGCCAAGTTGTCACCTGCTACAAACATCTACGGCTTTGCCAACACGTGAAATGTAGAAGACCAAAAAGAGTAAATGTAAAGGTGTATTTATGCCATAATTTAGGCAGTAATGGGGGGATTTATAGATGCTGGTATGGTCTAGAAAGGATAAGTTAGAGTCTGAGTAATTACTATACTCCGAGTAGTGTAGCTCTGTATATATTATACAGTAGAGGGATGAGACAATTGATCAGACAATGTAGATGTTAGACAACCTCCGGCTCACATCAGAGAAGATGGTGTCACCAATTGTGCCATGTCCTAATGACAACTACGAGAACTGCTAGACAACCCCCCCAGGTTGCCCTATAATGGGCTGCCGGTGAATGGGACTTCGAGGAATAGCTGTACTTTCCAATGAAGAAATGTGCCTGAAATAGCCCACATGTGCAGAAGATACCTGGGAGCAGACTAGAAAATTTAGAGTTTCTCAAAGGACCAGCACAGGCTACAAGAAGGACCGGAGCGCAACGCCCATGGCTGTGGCCAGATGGTGACATCTCTAACATTGAGATAAGGAAGAAGGAAAGATCCAACTGAGCCCATGTGCCCCGCTCCTCCTGTAGTCCCAGGAAGTAAAAATAGCCCTGAGCTCAGCATGTCCCTGGAGCCTTGATTCCTGTCTGGTGCACTCCATGCAGGGTGCCCACAGAGAGGTCTCTGAGTGTGACCCCTGGCACCCGGCCACAGGTTTGCCACCTCTGATCTGTAGCATTTTGCATTGCCTAGTGATGGCCTAGAATTGTAAATGATCCCATAGTCTACACAGCAAACCCATCAATATATCCAGAGACTCCTCTGATACTAGAGATGCCTAATGCCAGTTTAGTTGAGAGGTTGAGGTGTGAATCACTTCAGTTTAATGGTTTTATCACCTCTGGAGAAAGTGTTTCTCAATTTGTATCTTCCATTGCAGTGAGAGAATCCTGGAAATGATCTGAGCCAGCACATAGATTTCAGGATTCTCTGTCTCCAGATTTTACACCACTAAACTAGCAGCACCCACAGGTGGGGTAAGGGATAACCTCTCTAGAATTGCCTCTTTTGTGAGAAGTCTCCTCAAAATTCATATGCCAATGAGCTGAGAAGAGTCACTTTTGGAGCCTGAAAGTCAAAATCGGTCCCTGTCCCCAATGGAGCTCACAATCTAAACAACCTACCAGTATGTTTTGGATTGTGGGAGGAAACCGTAGGATCCGGAGGAAACCCACACAGACACGGAGAGAACATACAAACTCTTTGCAGATGTTGACCTGGATGGGACTTGACCCAGCCACTCAGCCACCGTATATTTCATATGCTGAGGGGGCTGCAAGTTTAGAAGAGTAAAGGGACTCCTTTAGCTATACACAGCCAGTCCCCCCAGGGTTTTTTATTTTCAGTTTTTTGGTAAGTATCTCTTCAAAGCACATTAGGTAGCAAAAGGTATATAAAATTATATATTTAGAAAAAAATATAAAAGGGCAAAACCAACATCTAAGGGGAGATTTCTCAGAAGTGTCTGAGTGCAGAACTGCTCTAGTTGCTCATGGCAACGAATCAGAGCTCACCTTTAATTTTATAAACTGCTGTGGGAAAACTAAATCTGAGCTCTGATTGGTTGCAATGCGCAACTAGAGCAGTTTTGCTCCCTTCTTATAAATTTTCCCCCTTACATCTATTTGCCAACTTTTGATCTGAGGATCTGCATAGAGGAAAGATCACTTGTGTCAGACGTAACACTGCCCCATCACGATCTGACATTTTACTGTCATTATGAATTATTATATTGAATGTGACATTTAAAAGGGAATGTGACCAGGAGACTGCAGTCAGTGTTAGGTATTGTTCCTGGAGAGACGTGTAGTCCTTCCTATATGTTGTTATCAGCAGGACTGTGACATACGGATGTATTTTACATAATTGCATCTTCTCCATGTGCACCGGGGGTGTTTCCTCACACTGCTGTGCTCTGTGCAATCAACAGCTTCACAGCTCTTCTGTTTTAAATGGCTCCAACACCATCAACCAGAAAACTGTTATATATTTTACTTAAAGGGGTATTCCAGGAATCAGCATAATTCATATACAAATGGGTGATTAAAATATGAGCTAATATGTAATTAGTTGTTATTTAAAAATTTGCTCCCCTTAGCAGACATTCACTGCAATGAAGAATTAAAATGTTACCGGCCCTTTAATCAGTCTGTTGATTTCCTCCGCACGGAACAGACACAAGACAGAAGATGTCCGCTGGTCACATGTCCACATCACATGTCCTGCACCTGCCTGGGCAGGTCATGTGATCACCACTATGTTTGGCTGTAGTCGGTTGGTTGCAGTGCATCCAGTATAGTCAGTGCTGTGGTGAGACGTCATCTCAGTGAGGTGCAGTGATGGCATTTACACATCATTACTATGGTAACAGAGCAAGAAACTCTATTACATCATCACTGAGCGCAGAGCATACGAGGGAGGAGGAGTTACTGGAAACTAAAGGGTCATGGGACTTGTAGTTTCCAGTGGCGGCCATCTTAGTGATAACTCTGCATACTATAGAGAGGCTATAAAATGTTGTGAATCATAACATCAAACTATTTAAGCTCCATTTTGTGACTAATAACATCTAATTTTGTTATATTACATTTTTTATAGCATTATGGGGGTTTATATCAGATGTTGATGTTCCCGGAATACCCCTATCTACTACCAGGATAAAGGATTATAAGCCAAGTACACTGACGTGCTGGTGTGTGCCCCCTCTGGCAGGATCTGCTCTTCTTTTAGCTCAGGTTTTTTACAAAAAAGGCTTTTTTTAAATTATGCAAATGAACCAGAGGGGCTGCAAGCTGCACAGTTGTTAAAGGGGTTTTCCCATGGATTCAAGTTAGGCCCTATCCACAGGAAAACGAGGGGTCCAATGGGGTCCCAGGTGCCTTTGTCGGACCCCTCGCCGCTACATAAGAGTAATGGAGCAGATGGCAGGAGATTTAGTGACTAAATATTTAATGCCACCACTTGAGTTCACTGCAAAGGGGCCCACTGAGGCTCTGTTGCCCAGGGTGAGAGTTTCACTGATGACACTACAAGGAGTAGAGCACTAACTTTACAATTTTGGATTCCGTTGCCCAGGGGCCTACTGAAACCTAGAGCTGACCCTGGTTTTACCTGATGTGACGTTATTACATCATCTAGCAATACATAGACATAAATTAGGAGAATCATAGAGATTGGGGACTGGTATCAGAGTGATTTCCAGTGGTGGGATTAGCGGGCCAGCTGCTCCTGTTGCCACAACTATTAGGCCCATGGTCAAGAGATCACTTTAGGATGTATGAAACTAATTCTATGGAAAGAGGCAGCATGTCCACTGTATTATGTCTACTCTTTTAACGACATATGGAATTAGGACATACAGCAAAAATTGTGTGCAGGGAGGGGAGAAGCAGTGACATCATCTACTGTCAGTAGTGATGTAATGATGGGTCAGTGTTATCTATATAGAGGTCATTGTACAGGGAGGGGGAGGAGATAAGCTGT
>CM033642.1:268013494-268055734 GCA_019512145.1 Engystomops pustulosus | reverse complement strand
GATAAGCTGTGACATCATCTATTGTCAGTAGTGATGTAATGATGGGTCAGTGTTATCTATATAGAGGTCATTGTACAGCGAGGGGGAGGAGATAAGCTGTGACATCATCTATTGTCAGTAGTGATGTAATGATAGGTCAGTGTTATCTATATAGAGGTCATTGTACAGGGAGGGGGAGGAGATAAGCTGTGACATCATCTATTGTCAGTAGTGATGTAATGATAGGTCAGTGTTATCTATATAGAGGACATTGTACAGGGAGGGGGAGGAGATAAGCTGTGACATCATCTATTGTCAGTAGTGATGTAATGATGGGTCAGTGTTATCTATATAGAGGTCATTGTACAGGGAGAGGGAGGAGATAAGCTGTGACATCATCTATTGTCAGTAGCGATGTAATGATGGGTCAGTGTTATCTATATAGAGGTCATTGTACAGGTAGGGGGAGGAGATAAGCTGTGATATCATCTATTGCCAGTAGCGATGTAATGATGGGTCAGTGTTATCTATATAGAGGTCATTGTACAGGGAGGAGGAGGAGATAAGCTGTGACATCATCTGTTGTCAGTAGTGATGTAATGATGGGTCAGTGTTATCTATATAGAGGTCACTGTACAGGGAGGAGGAGGAGATAAGCTGTGACATCATCTATTGTCAGTAGTGATGTAGCGATGGGTCAGTGTTATCTATATAGAGGTCACTGTACAGGGAGGGGGAGGACAGACCACACGTTGAAGGGATAATTTTAGATTCACTAGAAAACCAGTAGAAGACTATATCTTCCCAAAATTCAGAAATATAGAATCACACAATCCACCTACCTGCAATACATAGAATACAATGCTGACCACCCACTTGATCTTGGCTTGCTGTCCTGTCCTGGCCTTAACTGTTGGCAGAAAGAAAGAAAAAATGTTAAAAACAAATATAAAAAAATGCCTAAATATAAGGCAAATCGTCTGTTGATAGAATAGTAACCATATGCAGAGAAATATTCATCACGGAGGAAACGGACTGTGGCTGACCTGTACCTAACCTGTAGACCCAACCTAAACCTCGGGGACTGTCCGGGAGGCCCCGGCACTGACACAATAATGGCATCTGAAGTTCCCTATCTGAAAGTCCATGACTTGTCACTAGGGTGTATATTTTACAGGATGACTCCATAATATTTTATTAAACCTCCCCTGGTGGACCCAAGGCCCCCCAAGTCTAAAACTGGTGTAACCAAGTCGAGAAGTGAAAACAAGACACAAGTCTAGAGCATTACGAGACGAAAACCTGCCGGCTGAGTGTTTGTTCTCTCCACAGCCCGAGGCTTGTAGAGGAATGTTCACATGACGCTTCCTGCTGATCCCTCACACCTTCTCCAGGAGTAGAATATCCCTTGTTTTCCAGGACATTTCATTGAATCGGATGTATTTCCCAGGTATTCACATTCTAGTGGCGCTTTGTGATTGAGGGACGCTCCGACAATAACTCGGTTTCATCAAAACAAGTGAGGAGGAGCCGAGACCTAACAAACAGGTCCAGCTATTCACATGGAAAACATGGGAGTCCGTCCATTGTATGTACACACCGGGAATCCTGGAATAACTGATCACTCCGTAGAGTGATATGAAATCAAATAAAAATATATTTTTGCAGTAAATTATATATATATTTTATATTTTTTCTTAAAGACACTTTCCAGCAAGTCACATTGATGGCGCCATTCTCTAAACAAGGGGGGGGGGGGGCTAACACCGATAAGATTTTGACTGTTGCTGTTAATGCTTGTGTTTACAAAAGGCAAATGTTAACACTTGCTTTAACGCATATATTAACATTACATGAACAAACACATGCATTAACAGTTGTGTTTTCTAAACGCATTTGTTAACAGCTGTATCTCTCTACGGCCTGGAGCCCCTGAGGCTCATTTGCGTACAGTCTTTCATCCAGGTGGTAGGTGTCCTTTAAATCCAGAAAAAGTTTTCACAAACTTTAAACATGCCAAAAAGCAGTGTAAATGGAAGCCGTACCAGACGTGCAAATCTACCAAGACCCGATCGCCCCATCACACATGGTGGGGGCACCTTCCCCACTGTCACACATGGTGGGGGCACCTTCCCCACTGTCACACATGGTGGGGGCACCTATCCCACTGTCACACATGATGGGGGCACCTATCCCACTGTCACACATGGTTTGGGCTTTTCTTCAGCAGGGGGGACGATGGTTACAATTGATGGGAAGATGGAACCAAATCCAGGACATTCTGGAAGAAAACCTGTTGGATTCTATAAAAGACGCGAGTCTGGGACGGAGATTTATCTTCCAACAAGACAAAGATCCCAAACATAAAATCTACATTGGAAGGTTCCCAAATAACTGTATCCAGGTGATAGAACGGCAGAGTCACAGTCCGGACCCGAATCCAATCGAGAATCTGTGGAAAGAACTTAAAACTGATGGTCACAGACGCTTCATCCAACCTCCCTGAGCTCCGGCTGTTCTCCAAGGAAGAACGGGAAGAATTTCAGTCTCTCCATGTGCAAAACTGATAGGCCCCTTTCACACTTGCGGTTTTCACGTGCTTTTGACGCGCAGAACTTGCATTGCACTCTGACCCATTGTAACCAATGGGTCTTTTCAAACTTGCACCATACAAGTCTATGGAGATGCATCAAAAACGCATCGCACTCTGAGACACTTGCAAGTGCAATGCGTTTTTCACGCATCAATTGCCATAGAAAAGATAGAGCTCAGCCCTGAGTCCTTTCACGCACTGAAATTGCATTGAAAACGCGTGTGAAAAACTGAGACACTGAACAAACTCTGACTGAAAACTGATTGCACTCTGATGCAAAATGTGCGTTTTTCACTAACTGCAACGCAAGTGTGGAAGGGGCCATAGAGACCTGATACCCCAAGAGACTGCAGCTGTAATCAGAGCAAAGTATGACCTGAAAGGGCCAAATAATATTGTATACCCACTTTTCAGTTCATCATTTATTACAAAAGTTCAAAATATCCCATAAATTTCAGTCCACTTCACAATTGTGTCCCACAAAAAATTACAATTTAATATCTTTATGTTTGAAGCCTGAAATGTGGCAAAAGGTAGAAAAGTTCAAGGGTGCAGAACCCTGTGTAAGGGTGCAGAACCCTGTGTAAGGGTGCAGAATGTGTGTAAGGCGCTGTGCGTAAGGCGCTGTAAAATGAAAAATTTATTTTCTATTCCGTGAAGCCGTTTTCAAACGGAGACTTGGCTTAAAAGGAAAAAATGTCTTTGAAAAGTTGTAAGCGACCAGAAAGTAGGTATACCCCCCATCGCAGCCGGAGCACCAGTATGCATACCCCCCATTGCACCCGGAGCACCAGTATGTATACCCCCATTGCACCCGGAGCACCAGTAGGTATACCCCCCATCGCAGCCGGAGCACCAGTATGCATACCCCCCATTGCACCCGGAGCACCAGTAGGTATACCCCCCATCGCAGCCGGAGCACCAGTATGTATACCCCCCATCGCAGCCGGAGCACCAGTATGTATACCCCCCATAGCAGCCGGAGCACCAGTATGCATACCCCCCATTGCACCCGGAGCACCAGTAGGTATACCCCCCATCGCAGCCGGAGCACCAGTATGTATACCCCCCATCGCAGCCGGAGCACCAGTATGTATACCTGTTTGGGGGCAACCATCAGTTTGGGGCTTTTTTCCTTTCAGCGTGGGCGGATCGGTTACAATTGTAGGTTGTGAAAGGACCCATCCCTGACATTCTGGCAAGAAACTGTATCGATCTATAAACGACAGCGAGTCTGGGACGGAGATTTTAGTCTTCCAGGAAACAAGATCTCAAACATAAAATCTACATTGAAAGGTATTTCCCAAGAACTTGTTCTCCATGTAAGAAACGGCAAGAGTCACAGTCTCGGACCGACTCCCATGGAGAAATCTGTGGGAAGAGCTTAAAACTGTTGGTTCACAGACTCTTCACCAACTCCCTGAGCTCTCGGGCTTTTCTTCGCAAGGATAGAACGGAAGAATTCAGCAGTCTCTCCCATGGTCAGCACAACTTATAGGTCCCCTTTCACAACATTGAGCGTTTGCAGCACTTGCTTTTTGACGGCAGCGCAGACTTGCACTTGCATCTGACCCAATGTACCAATGGGTCTTCTTCCAAACTTGCCAGCAACCCTACAAGTGCACTAATATGCAGTCAAAACGCAATTGCACTCTGAGACACTTGCAAGTGCAATGCGTTTTTTCACGCCTCAATGCCATAGAAAGATAGATCTCATCCTGAATCCATTTCACAGGCACTGAAATTGCATTGCCACCTCTGTGAAACGTATGACACTGAAACAAACTCTCTCTGACTGAAAACTGATTGCCCTCTGATGCAAATGTGCGTTTTTTCATCGACTAACTCACTCAAGTTGGAAGGGGCCATAGTGAGACCTGAATACCACCCCACAGACTGCCGCTGTATCAGAGCAATAGGTGCGCTACAAAGTAGACATGAAAGGGCAATAATATTGTACACCCACTTTTCAGTTTAGCATTTATTACAAACGTTCAAAATATCCAACTAAATTTCAGTCACTTCACAATTGTGGTCCCACAAAAATTACAATTTCATTCTTTATGTTGTATAGCCTGAAATGTGCAAAGGTGAGAAAGAAAGTTTATTCAAGGGTGCAGACCCTGTTAGGGTCCAGAACTCTGTGTAAGTGGGTGCAGAACCCGTGTGTAAGGGTGCAGTAACCCTGTGTAGAGGGTCGGTGCAAAAGAACCCTGTGTAAGGGTGCAGAACCCTGTGAGGGTGCAGAAACCCTGTGTAAGGCGTGCAGAGCCCGGTGTAAGTGGGTTCATAGGCCTGTGTAATGGTGGCAGAGCCTGTTGTACAGGGTGCGAACCCTTGAAGGGTGCAGATCCGCTGTGTAAGGGTGCAGAAACCCTGTTGTAGGGTGCAGAACCCTGTGTAAGGTGCAGACCCTTTGTAAGGTGGCAGAACCCTATCTAGGTGTTGCAGACCTCTGTGTAAGTTGTGCAGAACTCCTGCATGTAAGGGTGCAACGAATGTGTGTAAGTGCTCGTAACTGAACAAATTTTATTTTCTAAGCCGTGAGCCGTTTTAAAACAACGGATACACTTGCTTAAAGGAAAAATGTCTTTGAAAAGTTGTAACGACAAGAAAGTAGGTATAAAAACCGCCCATCATACCGGCAGCCCGGAGCACCGTATGTATACCCCCCCATTGGTGCAAACCCGGGAGCAAAACTCAGTATGTATCTACCCCCCTATTGCACTCCGGATCTACCCTATGCATACTCCCGCATCGCACCCCGGAGCACCGTAGGTATACCCTCAATCGCACCCGGACAGCCAGTAGGTATACCCCTCATCGCACCCGGAGCCCAGTAGGTATACCCCCTCATCGCGCCTGAACACCAGTATGCATCCCCCCATCGCAGGCAGCCGGAGCACCAGTATGTAATCCCCCATTGCAAAAAACCCGAGCAACCAGTATGTATACCCCCCATCGGCAGCCGACACCAGTATGCATACCCCCCATCGCGCCCGGAGCACAACCAGTATGCCTACTCCCCATCGCAAGTCCGGAGCACCATATGTATAAACCCCCCATTGCACCCGGGAGCACCACCATAGGTATCCCCCCCATCGCAGCCGGAGCACCAGTATGTATACCCCCCATTGCTCCATGCACTCCCGAGACTCCCATGGTTCAGCTCATTTACCAGAGCTGCACTTATATGGGGCACTTTATCGCATTTACTGACCCCAATTCCTGGGATTTGTGGGGGTCCAGGTGGTTGACACTCACTGATCCGGCATTTATCCGACCGCTGTGGATAAGTGTTTTCAGTGGGAAATCTCCTTTAAGAAAACTTGGCCATTGACGATAACTAAAGTACACGTGACTCCAAGATGGAAGATGATTGGAGTCGAAAACAGGAGTTTATATATTTACATCCATGATAAATAGGAGCTCCGCTCCAGGTTCTGACTCCCGGGCTGTATTCACAGTTCTGCTGGTATTTTATTGCACGGTAAGTATGTATGTAAATTCCCATGGCTATTATTATGTGCCTGCTGTGCGGACAACTTACCTACAGGTTTATTATCAGACGCTCGGAGCCGGAAGTCTTCACAGGGACATTTGCTCACAGTTTACTTTAGCCCTGGACCAGTTATTGTGCTAATGGTTCCCACTGCTCTTTCGTATGTAAATAAAGACCAATTCACATTTTAGCTCCAGATCATCACACAGGGAGGGGTGAAAAAGTTTTACTTATCAGATGGCAGATAAGATTTGTCCCGGTTGGCCACTACTTAAAGGGGTTGTCTGCTTCAAACATCCCCTAAACAATCTAATTAGGGCATCCGGATATACAGTGGGCCAAGCACCTATAGTGGACAGTGACTCCCCCTGAGCCCCCCATATACATCATACTCCAGATATGGAGAGGAGTCATGCCCCTCTAATGATAGCCAACCCTACAATGGTCATGAATCTCAACATGACCTATACTTTTCTCCTCCACCCTGAATGAATACAAAGCAGAATAAAAGTAGTGGAAAAATTATGTTTTTGGGTGAGAATTCTGCCACGACCTGTAAACTTCTGGTCATTTACCTGCCTGGGGGGGTAAAAGCTGTTCTGTCTGATTCCACACCCGATGTAGACGAAACCGTTACCTCTGCCCATTGTCTGACTTCCCGTTCTGAACTGTGGTTTCTTCTCGGCCTTCTGGCTAATGTGGTAGAAATTGTTATTCTGCATTACCCAGAAGGTTGAGGAGTCCTAAACAACCACCACAGTGCCACAGTACACCCATAGTGACCATGCTATACCCTCATGACCCCAGTGCACCCGCACTATACAGCTCTGTACATTGTGGCACCCTCCTAATGGGGTCTGTCAGGGCCAAGGTGCTAACCAAAATAATAATCATTTGTAGTTTTTAGCACAGAGCTCTGTGACTATAATTTACATTAGGAATATATAACCAAATCCTATATACATAGACACTTCCAGTGGGAGCCCAGTCTTGCCGCCATACTAGCGGATAGCTGACGGAGCGGTGGGGCCTGACCTATGCTTCCATATGTCAGAGGGACAGTCGTCGCTGGATTTCTATACACTCGATCCTTTGTTCCTCTGGGATATAATCACCGCCAGAACTAATCAGAGGGATTATGGAATTGCAGATTCCCTTTAGCTGCAGCTTCATTTGCATCCACTTCAAATAATCACAGTAGAATTACAGGGCTGGGATAGATGCGGTGGGGGGCGACATCACCGGCTGTAGATAAGAGCGAGGGACATTAGGAGGAGACAATGGGGCTGGTGATGAGTCCAATAGTACCTGCACTTACTACCAACTTTCTTCAATTACTGTAGGGGGCGCTGCTATATGGCTCCTGTGGCTGCCTGTCTCCTGGGGGTGGGGGGCATGCGCTGTGGCTGCCTGTCTCCTGGGGGTGGGGGGCATGCGCTGTGGCTGCCTCATCCTCATAGACTGTAAGCTCTTGTGTTCCATATGACTGTTTGTACTCTGTAATGTAATACCCTGTTTCCCCTAAAATAAGACATCCCCCGAAAATAAGACCTAGTACAATTTTGTTAAGGCTTAGAAATATAAGACCTCCCCTGAAAATAAGACCTAGAGGCAGCCATTGCAGCAGCTTCCCCCACGCCGTACATGAGTATTAGGAAATCTTTTAGATGCGGCAGAAGGTTGTGAAATGGGGAAGAATTCGTGGAACTAAATCACTGGCTGTTGTGATACCAGCAGCCACCAGGATAAGAAGGGTCATTTATGGAAAGTTCTTTTACTAAACATTAGAGATTTGGGCCAATGATTCTAATAGAAATTGAGTCACAAGAAATACAGCATGAAATTCAGAGTTTGGAGAGTCATAAGAGAAGTAGATTTTTTGTTCAACGATAAATGTAAATTCTTGTTCTTGGAAAAATAAGAATCCCCTGAAAATAAGACCTAGCGCCTCTTTAGGAGCAAAAATTAATATAAGACACTGTCTTATTTTCGGGGAAACAGGGTATTATACTTGTATATGTCCCCTATGATTTGTAAAGCTACGGAATATGATATTATTATTAGTGATACAGAAGTTTATTTTTCTAGTCATTGGTTAATTTCAAAATGATTACCCGGCCATATCCTATCCTCCACTGAGACCTCCACCAATCACCTGACGACCCCTATAAATTACGGCCTAAACACATGAAAGGGCCTAAAACACCCGTAGCTCCTTATTGACTGGTGGTTTAGTGTCATGTAAAAATAGTCTACGTATTGCATGAAATAACCAAACATTCCCGGCCCAGCACATTGCAACAAGTGAAATCAGTCCATTATACCCCGGGATCACTGTGCAGGCTCTGTAGGTACGGCACATGCACACAAAGCCCTGACATTATCCCGCAACGCAAAAAGAGAGTGTAAAAGGTTTTTTGGTGTTTTTTTTAATTGAGCCCATGGAAATCTGTCATACAGGTCAATTTGGGATCCTAAACCACAGGGCCATAAGGACCTGTAGGCGGTTAAGGGTCCCAAATCAACCGGACAGGTCCTCTTTAAGCTGCGTTCCCCTGATGCTCACGCAATGTGTTTCAAACCACAAAGAACCAAATCCAAAACGCAGAGTGTGAACACAGCGTCACCCTGGGGGGTACATGATCAGTGGTGGAGCCTTCCATATGACGTCTGCAGCAATACACACACCCAGCGTGCCAAACATTAGAAACCCTTTTGTAACATGAAGGGGGGGGGTCCTTTTTGGTTACATTTACACTGAACAATGTTCGGTCAGAAACTTTTTCTAAACGATTCCTCCTAATTCTGTGCTGTGATCATACAGGCGCTGCGTATCCCAATAGAGAACGTATTGGCACATTAGGAGCAGCCAAAATCACACGGCCGTGCAGAATTCTGTTGTGTGAACACATCCCAAAAGTGATTTTACATACATTTCTCATTACTTGTCAAAATTCCTTTACACAGTAAACTCTGCTGCATCGCCCTAAAACACCCAGACATGTAGTGATGGTCACAGCGTCACATCACAGATACACGCTCAGGATCACATATGTAGACGTCACACACATCCATCATATCCATCCATCATATCATCATCCATCCATCCGATCCATCTCATACGCATCCACCATCCATCATCAAACGCACTCCATCCATCCATCATACGCTCCATCCATCCATCAACCATCCATCCATCCAATCATCCGCATCCCTACCATCCTCAATCATCAACATCCACACATCAGCAATCATCATTCACTCATACACATCCATCCATCCATCATTACACATCCATCCATCCATCATACACCTCCATCCATCCATCCATCACACATCCATCCATCCATCATAAACATCCACTCCATCCATCATACACATCCATCCATCCATCATCCATCCATCCATCTCCATCATACACATCCTCCATCCAGCAACACTCCATCCATCCACACATCCATCCCCACATCATACCATCCATCCATCATCATACACATCCATCCATCCATCATACCATCCTCCATCCTCACCATCGCCATCCATCCATCCATCATAAACACCATCCATCATCACATCATACCATCATCCATCCATCCATCATACACATCCATCCATCCATCATACACATCCACCATCCATCATACACATCCATCCATCATACACATCCATCCATCATACACAAATCCTCCATCCATCCATACACATATCCATCATCATCCATCCATCACATCATACACATCCATCCCATCCATCCATCATACTCCACCCATCCATCCATCCTACACATCCATCCATCAAAATCATCCATCCTCCTCCATACCTCCTCCATCATGACACTCCATCCCCACTACACAATCTCCATCCATCCATCATCATCCATCTACCATCCATCATGCCATCATACCATCCCACATCCACCCCATCCATACACATCTCCCATCACACTCCATCCATCCTCATCACATCACCATCCATCATACACACCACCATCCATCATACACATCCATCCATCCATCATACACATCCATATCATCCCATCCCCATCCATCCATCCATCCATCATACACATCCTCCATCCATCATAACACATCCATCCATCCATCCATCATACACATCCATCCATGCCACATACACATCCATCCATCCATCCATCATCACATCCTCATACACATCCACCATCCATCATACACATCCATCATCACACATCCATCATACACATCCATCCATCCATCCATCATACACATCCATCCATCCATCATACACTCCAATCCCATCATACACAATCCATCACATCCATCATACACATCCATCCCTCCATCAACCTCCATCCTACCCATCCATCCATCCATCCATCCATCATACACATCCATCCATCATACACATCCATCCATCCATCAAACACATCCATCATACACATCCATCCATCCATCATACACATCCATCCATCATACACATCCATCCATCCATCATCCTATCATACACCATCACATCATTCACATCCATCCATCATACACAATCCTCCATCCATCACACATCCATCCATCTACACATCCATCATCATACACACATCCACCATCCATCCATAACAACCCCCATCCACATCCATCCATCATACAAATCCATCCATCATACACATCCATCCCATCCATCCATCATACACATCCATCCATCCATCATACACATCCATACCATCCGTCATACACATCCATCATCTCGCTCACTCATCCATCTAACATCCAATCTCTCCACCTCCATAGTTAACACAATGGTGCGCTGGTCACCCTCCTATGTTGTGTGTAGCTGGGGGGGGGGGGGGCACTCCTCCTATTTGTGTGTAGCTGGGGGGGTTATTTGTGTGGTAGCTGGGGGGGGGGGCACCCTCCATATTTGTGTGTAGCTGGGGGGGGGCACCCTCCATATTTGTGTGTAGCTGGGGGGCACCCTCCATATTTGTGTGTACGTCTGGGGGGGCACCCTCCATATTTGTGTGTATCTGGGGGGGCAAACCCTCCATTTTGTGTGTAGCTGGGGGGGGGGCAACCCCTCCTTATTTGTGGTTAGCTGGGGGGGGGCCTCTCCATATTTGTTGTAGGCTGGGGGGTATATTTGTTGTAGCTGGGGGGGGGCACTCTCCACTATTTGTGTGTACTGCTGGGGGGGGGCACCCTCCATATTTGTGGTGTAGCTGGGGGGGGGTGGCACCCTCCATATTTCTGTGTGTATCTGGGGGGGCACCCTCCTTATTGTGTGTAGCGGGGGGGGGGGCACCCCTCCATATTTGTTGTAAGCTGGGGGGGGCAACCCTCCATATTTTTGTGTAGCTGGGGGGGCACCCTCGCTTATTTGTGTGTGCGGGGGGCAAACCCTCCTTATTTGTGTGTAGCTGGGGGGGCACCCTCCTTATTTGTTGTAGCTGGGGGGCACCTCCTTATTTGTGTGTAGCCTGGGGGGGCACCCTCCTTATTTGTGTGTAGCTGGGGGGGCAACCCTCCTTATTTGTGTGTAGCTGGGGGGGCACCCTCCTTATTTGTTGTGTAGCTGGTGGGGGCACCCTCCATATTTGTGTGTAGCTGGGGTGGGGGTGTATATTTGTGTGTAGCTGGGGGGGCATATTTTGTGTGTAGCTGGGGGGGCACCCTCCATATTTGTGTGTAGCTGGGGGGGCACCCTCCATATTTGTGTGTAGCTGGGGGGGGGGGGCACCCTCCATATTGTGTGTAGCTGGGGGGGGGCCACCCTCCATATTTGTGTGTAGCTGGGGGGGGCACCCTCCATATTTGTGTGGAGCTGGGGGGGGGGGGGCACCCTCCATACTGGGTGCTGAGGCCATGCTCTGTGGCCAGTGCTCGCCATTGCAGAGGGGTTATGTGAGGTGAAGGAGAAGCCGCACTCCTCCATGTTAGTGTCTGGTTTCTGGTGTACAGATGGTGTGTGAGGTGCTGCGGCCTGTTACTTACTATTGTGGATAAGGAAGGAAGCTGAGTTTTAAAGAGATTGCACAGAAACACAGTGAGCAGCACTAGCAGCCACGCGCAGCCCTCCGCCATGTTCCCGGGGATCACATCACACACAATAGCGATCAGCACACCACGCCCCCTTCCATAACCGGCGGAGGAGGAGGCGGGGCCCGGACACGGAGAAATACACAGACTACCCTCCTGTCACACACCGGGGGCTCGCATCGGCTTTATTTTTATTTTTTTCTTTACACGTTTTTCCGCCGTTTCTATCCTCTGAGGTAACGGCCGTTGGTGTCCGGAGGAGCAGCCCGCGCGCGCGCTCCCTCCTCCTCTCCACCAATCAGCGGCCGCCCTTTTTTTTTTTTTCTTATTTACCAACCCCGAGTGATTCAAACAAACGTGTGGAAAACAATAGAAGAAGGGGGAAAGCCGATTTACAATTACACCGGGGGGGGGGGCAAAGGAGGGGGAGGGGGCAATTACTGAATGACTGACAGGCTGACCTATCCAGACAGGTGCTGTGTTATGGTTTAAAAGGCGCTCTCTAGGCAACCCCAGCCAATCAGCAGGGGGCACAGGGGCGTGGTTTGGGGGTTTAAGCCCCGCCTGGTAGCCCCCCTTTCTCTCCGGCAGGTTGAATAGATAAAGAGGCGGAGGGATCCTATCCGGTTTGAACTAGTTCTCCTGGCTGTGGCATATTAACCGCTTGCGAGCGCCGTGTGTGCAGCTAGTTCTTTGTGAGGACTCCATCTGCAGGAGGAGAGAAGGAAGGGACTGTCAGCTCGTCCTGCAGGAGCTTGCGTTATTATCAATTTTTTTTTCTAAATTTTAGGAATTTTTTTACCAATTTTTTTAACGCATCTAAAGCACAAAAACAATCGCCATGCCTAAGAGAAAGGTAAGTGCCTGCCTGCTGCGGTACCGCCGCTGCGTTCTCAAGGACGTGTGCGGATTCCATTGGGGATTTTTTATTATTATTATTTTTCGTCATGCAACTTGTGCGTTCTGTTTTGCCGCCAAAAAAGTGGCATTGGAGACTCGGCTGTGTGCACGGCGCTGTGCTGGTACAAGGGCGCGCTGTTATATTCTTATTCAGTGTTTTTGTTTTCTAGCTTTATTGTTTTAATCCGGTTAATTTTAGCCGTTGGTGACGGTTTTGGTAATGGCGGCGAGTGGGGATTTGTGAGGAGAGAGGGAGGAGGTGGAGGGGGGGGTTGTTAGTGAGGGAAGGAGAGTAATGGCGCGCACTGGGAGAAGGGATCAGCTCTTGTCTTGTTTTTCTTCCCGCCCGCCCCGCAGCCCTCGGTGGCGGGTTCTCCTCCGCACTCTCCGCAGCGGACTGGTCAGTCAGAGCGAGCGGGGGAGGCTCCCGGACGATCTAGAACGTTCACGACGCGCTTTAGCCAATCAGCGGGCAGCGGCTGACAAGCTCCGGCCAATTGGAACGCGGCAGTGGCGTGTGGTGCTCGTGACGTCACGACCCAGAGACTTCTTCCCCTCAGTGCGTTGGGATGATGTTGAGGAGCCGCTGTCTCCATAGCTGGGGCATGTACCACTCGTGCACACCAGGTGGGGGGAGGGTGACCAGCGGCTCTTGTTTGTTTATAAGGCAGCTTACATTCTTGCAGCGCGCACACCCCCCTGCTCCTCCTTCTATCTCCTCCTCCCATTTATTCTTTACGATGGATTTCATGTCCTGCGGTCATGTCTGCTCAGCGCCATCTGCTGGCTGACACGTGTGTGGAGGACCCCAGCCTGTAGATGGATTGTTCTGTACTGTGATGGTGAGGCCTGCCAGTAAATGGCGGCTGCTTCAGTGTCTTTGCATGTGACCTCAGGCTTCTGGTGGACAAGTTCTGTTTTGCATTTATTTTTGTCATAATTTAAAGGACATCTTGTTGATGTGATTCACAAAGCATGCATTGCACTGTATAACTATGTATTTTGCACATGCATGCTCAGTCCATCCTTTTTTCCTAATGAAGTGTTTTTTGCAAACACTTAACTGTTTTGCTGTTAATAAGGATTGCCTTAGGATTTAGCAACTAAGAGGAGTGGGCAGCCTTGTGTTCTTTAATATTTTAGTTTATTAATGTGCAAATTAGTCTTTTTCTTAACTTTAATGTTTTTTCTTTTTATAGGTCAACGCAGCTGATGCTGGAGATGCCAAGGATGAGCCCAAGAGAAGGTCGGCACGGTTGTCAGCTGTAAGTAGTGAAGTCAGGGTTGCACCACATATGAGGTGTTGTGTATGTTATACTATCTATTACATATATATCATGCCAGTAAGTGTCATAACTACTGGGCAGTTATGAGATCATGGTAATGTATAGCTCTCATGATGTAAAAAACAATACATTAGTCAGAAACTGAAACTACAACTCCCAGCATACATGTTCTCTATGCAAACAGCAGCGTGCATATGCTGGACGTTGCATGACAGTGTGCTGATCCATGCTCTAGCAGTAGGAATGTGGTCAATGCCCCACAAATAAGAGCAATGCCTCTGGTGTTAGTCATACAGGTATTGGTTGTGGTAGGAGAACTTTGAGGGTTTGTTTTATCTGCCCTGTGGACACTTTATAACTACTTTTGTCCTGTTTTTCCAGAAACCAGCTCCACCAAAAGCCGACCCAAAGCCAAAAAAGGAAAAGGCTGCAGTAAAGGTGAGTTCAGTGGACCTATAGGGGGCATAGTTCAAAACAAATGCTGGTTATTGGACTGGTAAAGCAGAAATTTATGGTTGGATTTGAATGGCTTGTCCACTCAGTAATAACTACAGCAATAACATGACCGTAATAGCTGACACCATTTCTACCCAATGATTGTGCCTGGATTTGCAGTTAAACTCCTTTGCAATGAATAGGATTGAGCTGCAATATCTCATGACCTGTGGGCAGATGTGGTGATGGTGTAGCAAACTTCTTGCTAAATCTTGTTAAGCCATTTAATCCATTACTTGGTTTTTGCAATTATCTCAACCTTTAGATCCTGGTTTGCAACAAGAGGCAGTTATATATTACAGCAAAACCTCTTAAAACACTCATAATTTTAGTACTAGTGACTAGCTGTTGTTGCCAAGTATTGTAAGTTAGTTGTAAATTTTGCAGAAGGCAACTGCAAGTTATGGATGAGCATCTGACAACCTCTCAATGTATCTGGGGAGGGGCAGGTTCCAAAAGTGAAGTGTGGAATGGTTGCAAATGTTTCCTGCATATATAACTCACAATGGATATCACATTAGTGGAGGTTACTGTTTGCTTCCACACCAGTGGCTCAGTTAATGCCTTTGGCTGCACAAGCTCTTGTACTAACCACAACTTGTTTTCTTCAAGGAGAAGTCCGAGGAAAAAAAAGTTCCAGCAAAGGGAAAGAAAGGAGCCAAAGGCAAACAGACTGAAGAAGCTAACAAAGAGGAAGCTAAGGAAGATCTGCCATCCGAAAACGGAGAGACAAAAAGTGACGAGGTGTGTAGTGCTCCGGGATGTTGTCTAGTCAATTACTTTCTGAACAAGTCTTGGAGCCCATGGTGACCAGTAATATTTCAACCTCTGGAATGTTGGGGTTGTGGTTGCTATAGACAACAAGAGAAGTTTCTGATACATGTTTAAGTCAGCTGAAATCTCTGCTTGTCGGAGCTTTCGTGCATAAACACTTATATTGGGGAATTCTACAGTAGTAGATAAACATGGCTGCTGTTATTCGGAGTCATCTCTTGACCTGTCTAGATTATCTGGTTTTGCATTTCTACTTAATCTTCATTGAATGGGATGTAGCTGCATTCCTTAACAATGCTTGTAGACAAGTCTTGAGCAGAAAATCTTGACATATATTTCCAAGCTTTCAGAAAGATATAATTTGGTCTTGGTGATGCATTTAACCTCTTATACACCGAGTGCAAAGGTTATACTCTTGTGGGGTTTGAAAAAATGTATGCTTTCTTCCAATAACTGCACAACACCTGACCACGGGTAATGTTGGCTATTGTGGTACGGCTCCATGCATTTCTGTGCAGTTGAGCTGCAATGCCAGCACAAGCGGTGGTCAGGTGTGACACTGTCTGGAGAAAGTAGACATGATGATCAACTTCTGGACAACCACCTTCTGAGGGAGCATTTACACTCTAGGCGGTTTAGCCCAAACCAGGAGTGCTCTTGAAAGCAGAAGCAACAGAATCAAAATCTGCAGCTGTCCTTCTCGTGTTGCACTTGTGTACAGTTTTATTTGCTGTGTGATTTGACTAATTTGGTGACGTATGTCTCATAATAACTGCTTGTCTTTGTTCTTCTCAGGCCCCAGCATCCGATGGAGGAGACAAGGAATCCAAATCTGAATAACCTACATCTGTTCGAGTCTTTTATCAGTGGTTCCTGTACCTCCCTTGTACAATTCAGAGGAATATTTTTATCAGCTATTTTGTAAATGCAAGTTTTTTAGTAGTTTAATTCTAGAAAACACATTTTTAAAATAGGAGGGAATCCCACCACGTCTTTGTTTTTTCTTCAGTTTTTTAATTGTATTTGAAATGTTCTGGCCATTATTATTCTATACAGTCGTCAATTGTCTACAAATTGTAACTGAATTCAATGTTGGAGCGGGATTCAATCCCGTTAGTTTTCTTCTGACCAGACGGTTAAATACGTACATTTTTTCCTTTTCGTGACCGAACGCCTTCTGCTATCTTACTAGCGGATTCCCTGACTAGGAGTGGGGGATGGCACGGCCCAGTGTTTCCCATACGGGCCGATATGAATGACATTTTTTTTTATTTGTCTTAACATTTTAACTGTTCTCTGTACCCATATTGTCTTGCGTACAAAATTTTTACAACCTAATAAAAAAAAACGAAAAGTATCCCCTGGTGTTGGATTTCCCTCTAAAAAAAAATTGTGTACTTATCTGTGATGTTACCATATTTTTCCTATTTTTGGGTAGTGGTATTTTATTTTTCATTTCAGTAACTATGTAAAAGTGCTGTGAATCTTTTTGGAAAAAAAAAAACTTCGAGTGTGTAGTGAGTGTGATGTGAAGTACTGGGAAGTTGTGAAAAATTAAATAAAATACAAAAAAGCGGTTACATTGTCGACCACATCACTCCCCAGGGCGGCTGCATTATCGGTTTATGTTCTCTATTTGCCATCTCCCTTTGCAGAGAATGTGGGGGGATATTTAGTGATTGCATTAAAGATGCTGGTACGAGGGGTGCTCTGTTATTTTTTACAAAAGAGAAATTTAAAACAACTTGTATTTTGAACTTGGAGTTGAAGAAGCCGCTAGATTTTTGGATTCTTTTATTTTTTTTTCATGTTTTTATTCCTAGATTTCCATTCTACTAGAGTTTAAGGTTGAAATGTACAGATTGTTCATAGTGTCTGTGTACTGATCACCAAACCAATAAAACCTGGTTGAAAAACATTTAGAGATACTTGTTGGCTTATGAATTATATAATGAATTGTAGATTTAGTGTATAAAAGTGCAATATTCCCCTACACGGTCTGCATCCTGTATTATACTCCATAGCTGCACTCACTATTCTGCTGTGCTTTCACCAGTATGTCAGGCTTATCTCAAAATATGTAAAATTACATTCAAAGACTCACACATGCACATAAATATTAGGTAGGGATTATACTTGCAGTGTTGGAAAATGGGTGTAACAGATGCTAGTTTTCCAGTAATGTTTAGCAGAGTTACAAATGCAGCTCTGGAGCATGATGGTGTTAGTCTTAAATTGTGCTGCACCTAAAAAAAATTTCACAAATTGTGTTGGGGTTTTTGTGGAGTGTTTGCTTTTCATCCTACTGGACAGAGATGTGTAAAGGCCTGTTATCTGCAGGACAAACTACTTTTTAGTGGCGTAATTTAATAGTCCATGTAATGTACTGGAAAGTTGTTTAACTGCCTTAACGCTCAGCGTCCGATATATCAGACGCTGAGACGATGCCGGTTCAGCTCAAGATCTGAGCCGAACCAGTATTGGGAAACACTATGTAACACCCACGATCGGAGTGAGCTCCGATCAGGGGGACTTAACCTGTTAAAAAAAGCTGCAGTCAGAGTGACCGTGGCATCGAACATGCTTCTGGGGGATCTTTCCCCCACGATCGCCGATAGTTACTGTGGCATCACTGGGGTCTGATCTGGATGGCGTCTGTGACGTCATCTTACTGGCACAGTGCCAGCCTATGCATGTGTATAGGCTGACACTGCTAATACCCTGCAATACATGAGTATTGCAGGATATTCTCATGAACAATCAGATGATTGCTTGTTCATGTCCCATGGTGGAAGAAGTGAAAAAGTAAAAAAAAAAGTTATTAAAGAAAGCAATAAAAATGCCCAAAAGCCCCAAAACGTAGAGACATAACTAAAAAAAAGTCTAAATCATAACACAAACCCCACATATATAGTATCACTGCGTCCGTAACAACCTGTAGAATAACAGTAAATTAATTATTGAACCCGCACGATAAATGCTGTAAAAAAAAAAAAAAACCTCCAAAAAATTATGATTTTCACCTATTCAATCCCACAAAAATGCTATAAAACGTGATCAAAAATATGTACTCCAGAATTATACTGGTGCAAAGTACAACATGTCCCGCAATAAACAAGCCATCAACCAGCTCCATAGCCAAAAAAATAACAATGTTATGCCACTTGGAAGACGGCAATGCAAAAATGATATTTTTCCCCACATTAGGGTTTTATTTGACAAATTTAGTAAAACGTAAGAAAAAAACATTCATGTCTGGTATCCCTGTAATCGTATTATTAGGCTAAAAGGTGAACACCAAAAAAAAAAGTAAAAAATCCAGTACAGAATTGATGCTTTTTTTTTCTACTCCTGCCCTCAAAAAGTTCCTAAATTTTCAACAAAAAGTGATACCAACCCCAAAATGGCAACACTGGAAAAAGCATCTCATCCCGCAAAAAAAATACTGTCACATGGCCCAAATAACGGAAAAGCGAAAATTTTATAGCCTACGAAAGGGGCCAATGAGGAAAGTAAAATCCTGGCAGCTGCAGGGTGCTCCTTCCCTTCTGCGCCTCGCTGTGCCCCCATAAAACAAGTCACTGCCACATGTGGGGGGTCTCTACTCAGGAGAAATTGAAGAACGAATTTTATGGCGGGTTTTCTCTTTTTCTTGGAAATGTGTAAATTTTAGGGCTAAATGGGCGTGAGTTGGGTTCATACTTGAACATTATTGTCTAAATGCAATCTGGATTTATTGGGCAGCATGTATCCACCCTCTACTTACTAAATGAAGAGGGTTGTGATAACATGTCTGAAGAGAACTAGTATTCTCAAAAGCTTACCATCAAATATACTCGGCCTCAAAAAGATATCACCTGTAGGTGTTTAATAGGGTGGGTGCAATTTTAAATATTCTTCCCACAGGTAAGAGATGGTCAGTCTTGTATGTAAACACTGACCATGAAAAAAAAAGTCAATTTTGGAGGCAGAAGATGGTGTTGATTCTTACGTATTTGGACTCTAGTTAAGACATGCTGCAGATCCAATTCAGTTTAACTGCCTGTATCTCTGGTTCTGTAGATTAATGTGATCTGAAAATTGGTAAATTGGTGGTATAAGAGCAGGTCCCTTTAAATATGTAGCAATTCAATTTGTGTTGGTGTTTGTTCCTGCATGTTGTAAAATGCAGTTACATATTTTATAATGTGCGCTACATACACTCACCGGCCACACCATGCTAGTAACGGGTTGGACCCCCTTTTGCCTTCAGAACTGCCTCAATTCTTCGTGGCATAGATACAACAAGGTGCTGGAAGCTCCTCAGAGATTTTGCTCCATATTGACATGATGGCATCACACAGTTGCCGTAGATTCGTCGGCTGCACATCCATGATGCGAATCTCCCGTTCCACCACATCCCAAAGATGCTCTATTGGATTGAGATCTGGTGACTGTGGAGGCCATTTGTGTCCAGTGACCTCATTGTCATGTTCAAGAAACCAGTCTGAGATGCTTCCAGCTTTATGACATGGCGCATTATCCTGCTGAAAGTAGCCATCAGATGTTACAGGGTACATTGTGCTCATAAAGGGATGGACATGGTCAGCAACAATACTCAGGTAGGCTGTGGCGTTGTACCAAGGGGCCCAAAGAGTGCCAAGAAAATATTCCCCACACCATGACACCACCACCAACAGCCTGAACCGCTGATACAAGGCAGGATGGATCCATGCTTTCATGTTGTTGACGCCAAATTCAGACCTTGCCATCCGAATGTCGCAGCAGAAATCGAGACTGATCAGACCAGGCAACGTTTTTCCAATCTTCTACTGTCCAATTTCGATGAGCTTGTGCAAATTGTAGCCTCAGTTTCCTGTTCTTAGCTGAAAGGAGTGGCACCCGGTGTGGTCTTCTGCTGCTGTAGCCCATCTGCCTCAAAGTTCGATGTACTGTGCGTTTAGAGATGCTCTTCTGCCTACCTTGGTTGTAACGGGTGGCGATTTGAGTCACTGTTGCCTTTCTATCAGCTTGAACCAGTCTGCCCATTCTCCTCTGACCGCTGGCATCAACAAGGCATTTCTGCCCACAGAACTGCCGCTCACTGGATGTTTTTTCTTTTTCGGACCATTCTCTGTAAACCCTAGAGATGGTTGTGAGTGAAAATCCCAGTAGATCAGCAGTTTCTGAAATACTCAGACCAGCCCTTCTGGCACCAACAACCATGCCACGTTCAAAGGCCACAAATCACCTTTCTTCCCCATACTGATGCTCGGGAGAACTGCAGGAGATTGTCTTGACCATGTCTACATGCCTAAATGCACTGAGTTGCCGCCATGTGATTGGCTGATTAGAAATTAAGTGTTAACGAGCAGTTGGACAGGTGTACCTAATAAAGTGGCCGGTGAGTGTTGTTGAGATGGTGTTGTCTTTTGGGGGCAGAACTTGTGGTCCATGATGGGGCAGTTCAAAGCCCAGAAATAGTGTGGAGTTACTCACATCTGAAATCCTCTGGGGATTATACTCTTAAATTGTCAAACCTGTTGAAAGCTGCCAAGATGCATATTTTAATATAGTATAGGAGACATCCCAAAACTGCTGTCTTCAAATAAATGTATAAGATGAATATACCATTAGTGTTGTATAATAGTATAGTAGTAGGGAAAGAAACCGCTTTATGGTATGTTTGATATTTGGAGGTAACCTAAATGTCTGGGGTAGCACATTCCAGAGAACAGGTGCAGTTTGAGAAAAGTTTTGAAAAGGTAAAAGAAAGGTTTGAGTTATGGAAAAGGTTGGTCAAATCATGTATCTTTGGTAGAAGAGAGAGCAAAGGTATGATGATGATAAGGAAGCCAAGGTTTCTCAAGGTTAGACTTAAAGCTAGAATTACCTTTAACAAAACTTAAAGGAATCAGTAATAACAATGTTTGTGGTCATTATGTGACTTGTATACTTCATATTCTGGCAAGTATTCTCTTTGCTTTCCCTGTCTGTGAATTTCCAGTCCTCTCTTTGCTGGTGAGAAGATACTTTGCTGCTGTGACTCTTCCCCTCATAGACATCAATGGGAGCTTCATCAGAGATTTCAGAGTGAAAAGCAGATTTGGAAAGAAGGAGGGAGGAACATAACAGCCAAAGTAGGTGGAGAAGGAAGCACTTTCCTCTGACAAGTTATATGCACATTTTCACAGTATGTGATAAAAGAACCTTTCTCTTCTCCTGACATGTCTTTTTTAATCACTTTTAGTGATTTAGTGCTCAACACTTCCTGTTCTATAACATGCTGCCTGCAGATAGGACACTATAAAAAAAATCTGCTCAGCTCCTCCTGCTCTATAACATGCTCCCTGCAGATAGGACACTATAAAAAATCTGCTCAGCTCCTCCTGCTCTATAACATGCTGCCTGCAGATAGGGGATTACAATGATAAAATATACAGTTCCGACTTACATACAAACTCAACTTAAGAACAAACCTACAGACCCTATCTTGTACGTAACCCGGAGACTGCCTGTAGATAATAGATATATATCCTGCAGAGAGTTGCAACAACAACCAGGAAAGTTCCCTGTGATGCACAGCTATGTGACATGTTGTTCCTGGTGCTGAACATAGAACCGAAGGCCCTGGATCCAATCATAATGAACTCGCATGAGAATTTCTCTATTGTTAATTTTTAAACCACAAGAGATATTCAGCTCCTCCTGCTCTATAACATGCTGCCTGCAGATAGGACACTATGCACAATCTTCTCAGCTCATCCTGCTCTATAACATGCTGCCTGCAGATAGGACACTATGCACAATCTTCTCAGCTCATCCTGCTCTATAACATGCTGCCCAGGATACAACTCTATGTACAATCTGCTCAGCTCCCCCTGCTCTATCTCCCCCGATGCACTGCAACCTCCTCCTCCCCCTTTTTTAGGATGTTGGCATCCTGAGGCTGGCGACACAGGGTGTGACGTCACCACGCCCACTTGGTGGGGGGCGAATTAAGGGCATAGTGGTGGGGGCCCTGGGCGTGCGCCCCCCTATAATCCGGCACTGAAGATGCTGCCTGCAGAAAGGACACTGTAAATTCTTCCCAGCTCCATCTGTTCTATAATATGCTACCTGCAGATTAGACTTCTGTTATAATTACAGGTCTAATAGAAGAGTGTGCATGGGGCCAATGCTTCATCCTATGTATCACCTCATGTATTAGTCATATTCCATTATAAGATGTTATATTTTAGAGATTCACAGTCTTTTTTTCATAAAACAGACATTCACCTTAATACGCTTCTTCCCATTGTTAAAGTTAATCTAAGGCACGTTTCCTGCTAAAGGAAGTCCCCTACCGAAAAAACTATAGCGTCCACCCTGTAAACACTAGCGCCCCATTGTTAGCCATGCACGCGGCTGCTGCCTTTGTTTTTCTTGGAGGTTCTTTGCAGGGAAAGTGTTAAGAAACTTTGTACTTCAGGAGATCCCACCAGCAGGTCATAGGAGCGAGGGCAGACCGGCTCTTCTTAGTGAGCTGGCTCATTAGGCTCCGCTCACTAAAAGAGCCGGCTGTTCTGGTTCCTGAACAGCTCCCTACTAAATATATAATACATATAATATTTATATTAAATATATAATAGGGTGCCCCAGTCCAGCCAGTCATCCCTCTCCACACACTTGTAACCAATTTTATTGGGGTAAAGGGGGTGCGGTGAGCCAATTAGGGGAGCAGTTAAGTTAGCTATCGGCTCACTAAAGGGAGACAACTCCAGTCGTTTACGCAAAAAAGTCAGCTTTTCGTGCTGGCTCATTCAACAATGACCCATCACTACTTACTATGTGTAGATCAATACTGGAAGAAGATAAGCTGCTTCCAGACGTCTGATAACGCTTATCTCACAACACTATGAGAGTGTTAGAATGTGCAATCTCCCTTCTTCCCTGCCAGCAGATATGATGTGATAACAGGACTGCTCTCAAACACTGACAATTGTGAAGCAACGCACAAGAATCTTCCAGATTCAACCAACATTTACCTACAGAGAGTCCAAATAAATCCCCTAATGATGTTTACACAATAAAAATCATTTTTAACCCTTTACGTTACATGTTTTGCTGGTTTAGCTCCTATCACTCCTTAGGCTGGTAAGTGTAAAATTCCAGAGTATGGGCGGGGACCCTCTAAGCAGACACTTCATGATTCCTCCTGTGCTATGAGAAGCTGTGTGCTGACAATGTGCTTAAATTATCAGGGTGCAGGTTTATCTACACTTTTGCACTATACTTATGTATGACAAATAGAAAGAGAGATGAGACAGATCAGAGATGAGATGATTCATGAGATGCATATAACACATAATAACATTTTTAGCCCTGCTACATCTCTGCTAACCCTCTGAACTTATCTGCCTGCAGCTTGTAGCTCTCCTCACGCTGTGTGAGGCAGGAAGTCAGTGTGTGTATCAGTGTGAGCTCATCCTGGAATGCTGGGGGAGGGACAAGAGGCGGAGAGCAGAGAGGAGCTCAGCTCCTCAGCGTCAGACAAGATGTCTGCCAACCCTAAAGTCAGAAGATCCAGGGCCGGAAACCAGGAGCAACTGAAATTGTATACAGCAGGTGTTAGGATTGGGTACACAAAAGACAGGGGATAGTGTGCCCTGAGCGACACAACAGATGCTTTAAAGAAGTTCGAAGGTATACGATTAGATCCAGACATGTTGATTGTAACCTGCGATGTCGAATTTCTTTATACTTCTATTCGTCATTCTGATGGGATTGCAGCCTCAAAGTTTTTTCTGGAAACTGCAAACATTGATCGTGACTTTGCTAATCTACTGATCACATTATTAAGGTTTGCACTCTCACACAATTTTTTTCTGTTCAAGGATCTGCTCTACCTACAGCTCCAGGGAACGGCGATGGGGGCGGCATGTGCCCCCTCATATGCTAACCTTTTCCTGGGGCTGTGGGAGAGAGAGATCTTTACTACTAACCCCTCGCGATATGTTGACAATGTGCACCTTTACGCTAGGTACATTGACGATATTATTATGATATGGCAGGGATCTGAACAGGAATTGTGTGGATTTATACAGCATCTGAACGACAATGAAAAAAACATCAAGCTCACATACAAGGTGGGTAGACACAAAATGGAGTTTCTTGATATTCTATTTGATGTGGATGATCAAGGATTTATTTCATCAGATGTCTACAGAAAGGAAACATCGAGCAATTCATTACTCCACGCTAGCTCCTCACACCCACCCAAACTCATTGAAAGCATTCCAGTTGGACAATTTCTCCGAATCCGAAGACTGTGTTCAAATGAAACTAACTTTGAGGCCCAATCCACGGACCTAAGACAACGGTTCCAAGAACGGGGCTATTCTGAACGATCAATCAAAAAGGGATATTTGCGAGCGAAGAAGATTAAGAGGGAGGATCTCCTGGTGCCCAAAATGCGAGCCAAAGAATCCAGGGATAAGGTGAGATTCATCACCACTTTTAATTCACAGTGGACACGTATGAGAGATATCCTGGCCAAATACTGGCAGATACTTAGGGTTGATCATACCCTACAACAACATATCCAGCCCAATCCATCCATCACGTACCGTCGCTCCAGGAATCTTAGGGACATATTGGTGAGAAGTACCTATACCAACTCCGCAGGATCCAATATGTTTGGATCCCGCGGCCCAAGATGGGGGTGTCGCTCATGTGGAAATTGTGTGGCGTGTGTCAATATCGAAACTACCACCATTTTTTTCAATTCTAGCAGACAACGTCAGTATGAGATCACACATACAATAACCTGCACTACCATTGGCGTTATCTATTTTGCGACTTGCCCATGCGACTTGATCTATGTGGGCCTGACAACAAGGGAGCTACGCCGACGAGTTCGTGAACATGTGCTGGGGATTGAGGCGGCTAAAGAAGAACAGGACTTGACTAAGTTGAAAACCATTCCGCGCCACTTCAAGGAGCACCACCAATGCGATGGGTCCAAATTGAAGGTAAGGGGCATCGACAGGGTCCTGGTGGATACCAGGGGTGGCAATTGGAGAAGGATCCTAGCACAAAAGGAAACCAAGTGGATTTTTCTTCTTGATACGGTTACTCCACATGGTCTTAATGAAAACTTAAGTTTTGCATCATTTTTGTAACATGTTTAATTTTGTTTAGGGGATCCTCTTTTAGTTTTCAGTGTTTGGTTTTATCCCTATTTTTTATCATTCCTATACATTTACTGTGGTTGTCCTTGTCCATTGCTGATTTGATCTGTGTCTTTCACGTTTTTCTTTTCTCTTTGTAGGATACGATGGGACCCATTCTTCATGCTACACCCCATAGTTCAAACACTGCCCTGGCCATCGTCTTTATCATCCGTGCCTTTATTTTACTCTTGCGCCGTTCCCCTTACACTTTGTCACATTTTTTTGTCACGCGTGTTCACCTTCACGAGTGTTTCACTTTTTGTGTGGTCCAGTAATTTTCCCTGTACATGTATTTTACCGGTACTTTCATTTTTATTTGTATGCATTGTTTGGAGGTCATTGTACTCATTTCTGCATATGCTCATCTTTATGTATGTCTAAATGTATTCATGTCTAAAATTCTAAGTGACATAATATGCAGTATGATATTACCTTACTTCATTCTTGCTCATTCTTCAGTGCAATATATTGCTTATGTACACGTATTACTCTGCACTCTTATATATAAAAAGATAACTTTTTAGTCTTTTTAGGCATTTTTTTATCATGACAGTTATTTCATGTCATTTATTATTATATTTTTTGTACAAAAAATTTTTTTTTTCCCCAGCACTTTTGTCACCACCTTTATCTTAAGCCCCATGTGTATATATATTTAATAGATTAGGGATTGGTGTAGCATTTCATGCCTTCCACTAGTTAGGCCATTTACCAGGTTATTCACCATTTTTTAATGTAATTTCTTCCTTCCCTTCTTTTACCCTCATGTGTCCCGGGCTCATATGCAATAATACTTAGCACTTTTGCACATATCACTTTTCGACCCGTGCGCCAAAATTAGCAGGGTCTCTTTAAGTGTGTCGCTGTGCAGCGCCACAATTTCTGTGGCGCGTGCGCACAGAATAGTTGTTCAGTCCGCTGGGTCTTCATATTACTGCGCACGCGCGGTATCATGTTTAGGCGCATTCGCGCACATTTTTCTTCCCCCCTTCATCCCGCGATTTTACGGGTTCTCGCGCATGCGCCTGAACCCAGTTACCAGGGGGTTTCCGGCCAGCCTTCCACATGCAGTCTCCATCTTTAATTTTTCTATCAATTTCCTTGTTTGAGGTGTGTAGCTTTCTCTTGATTGGTCCATTGTTATTTAAATAAGGGTTTATTCTTGTTTCCTTACACTCCCCTTGAAAAAGCGCCATATGCGAAACACGTGTCGGGGCATTGTTTGTGTGTGATCCTCTCTCTGGTATAGTATTGTAGTCATTGGTTTTCAGCCTTGCTATGCACATTATTTGCGAACTTATTCTTGGGTACTTACTCATGCTATTGTCTACTCACTGTTGTTACACAGTGTGACATGTTTTACAGTGGCTAATTACCACCATTATTTGGTATACACACAATTTTATATTTTTTGTGTCCGTTCATGTATGCTGTATTATGTTTGGATCAGTACAGGATAAGTAATGTCATGTATGTACACAGTGACTGCACCAGCAGCAGAATAGTGAGTGCAGCTCTGGGGTATAATACAGGATGTATATGTACACAGTGACTGCACCAGCAGCAGAATAGTGAGTGCAGCTCTGGAGTATAATACAGGATGTAACTCAGGATCAGTACAGGATAAGTAATGTCATGTATGCACACAGTGACTGCACCAGCAGCAGAATAGTGAGTGCAGCTGTGGATTATAATACAGGATGTAACTCAGGATCAGTACAGGATAAGTAATGTCATGTATGTACACAGTGACTGCACCAGCAGCAGAATAGTGAGTGCAGCTCTGGGGTATTATACAGGCTGTAACTCAGGATCAGTACAGGATAAGTAATGTCATGTATGTACACAGTGACTGCACCAGCAGCAGAATAGTGAGTGCAGCTCTGGGGTATAATACAGGATGTAACTCAGGATCAGTACAGGATAAGTAATGTCATGTATGTACACAGTGACTGCACCAGCAGCAGAATAGTGATTGTAGCTCTGGGGTATAATACAGGATGTAACTCAGGATCAGTACAGGATAAGTAATGTCATGTATGTACACAGTGACTGCACCAGCAGCAGAATAGTGAGTGCAGCTCTGGGGTATAATACAGGATGTAACTCAGGATCAGTACAGGATAAGTAATGTCATGTATGTACACAGTGACTGCACCAGCAGAATAGTGAGTGCAGCTCTGTGGTATGATGTATCTCAGCATCAGGGATGTTATACAGCTTCTCCTCTTTATCATATACATAACTATATAAATCAAGTGACACTTGGGGTCATGACCTCTTATTGTTGCCTGCACACATCACCCTGCATCTGCACTGTCATATTGGTGGGCGTGACTAACAGGGGGAGGGGAGTGGTTTGTCGGATACATAGTGATGCCCTAATAGGAAAAACATCCGGTCACACGTCGCCCTCTGGTGGCGGGAGGACGTCTGATGGCCTCATCAGTCTCTCCCATGGTGCTCGGCGCGGCGACCCTGGATGAGGGCGTGTCCTAAGACGACGCAGTGCAGCGCATGCTCAGTGGGTGGCGGGTGGAGAGGAAGTAGAAGAGGTGGAGCGGGAGCCGGAGCGGCTACAAAAAGGTAAAATCCCCCGAAATCTGCCCGGACTCCCCGCCCCCCGCCGATCCATGCCCCGCCCCACACCCTACAGCTGGGGAAGAGCCGCTATACACCAGGGGGAGGGGGCAAATACATAGAGACCGATATATATACGTAACGTGCACGTCATATATGTGTCTATACATCACACTACACGTCATACATGTATATACACCACACATCATACATGTATATACACCACACCTCATACAAAAGATGCTCTATTGGATTGAGATCTGGTGACTGTGGAGCCATTTGTGTCCAGTGACCTCATTGTCATGTTCAAGAAACCAGCCTGAGATGTTCCAGCTTTATGACATGGCGCATTATCCTGCTGAAAGTAACCATCAGATGTTACAGGGTACATTGTGCTCATAAAGGGATGGACATGGGCAGCAACAATACTCAGGTAGGCTGTGGCGTTACCAAGGGGCCCAAAGACACCATGACACCAGCACCACCAGCCTGAGCCGCTGATACAAGGCAGGATGGATCCATGACACCATGTCATGTATGTACACAGTGACTGCACCAGCAGCAGAATAGTGAGTGTAGCTCTGGGGTATAATACTGGATGTGACTCAGAATCAGTACAGGATAAGTAATGTCATGTATGTACACAGTGACTGCACCAGCAGCAGAATAGTGAGTGCAGCTCTGGAGTATAATACAGGATGTAACTCAGGATCAGTACAGGATAAGTAATGTCATGTATGTACACACAGGGGCAATTTACTTAGCCGGCCGCTGGAGTTCACAGAAAGTTCATTGTCTGTGTATAATGCACTGTGCCTCGATTCACTAAGATCGTGCACCTGATATCCTGCATGTGTCGCATACCCGCTCAGGTCCCCGGAGTTCACCATCTTTTTAGTGGTGCATGTAAGTGCATTGTCTTGCAAGTTAGAGGGTTTTCACATCTGGACATTTACATTTTATTTAATTCATTTGCTATGTGTAAACATTTCTTCAATTGGATGTTATTAAAAAAATGTTCCTGTGTGAAGATAATTTCTCATAAATGTAGTCATGTTGTCCCTTAGAAACAAGATGGCTTCCTCGGATACGACCACCCCACACTCTGGCAGCAGTGGCCAGACATGCGCTATTGAGAGCTGCCTCACCACCTGGATTCAGTGATCATTGCCACAGGACGGATGTGGGACCTGCAGTAATTCCCGGACATTTCATATACAAAAACCTTTTGTGTCTTTGTGCCATCCCTCCAGCAGAGGTGGTCGTATCCAAGGACACAGTCTTGTTTCTAAGGGACTATATGGCTACATTTATGAGAAATTATCTTCACACAGGAACATTTTTTTAATGACATCTAATTGAAGAAATGTTTAAATATGGCAGATTAATGAATCTGAATGTGAATGCCCAGACGAGAGGAGAATACCCCTTTAAATCCTGCGCTCATTTCGAATCAGTCAGATCGTCTGACGGCACGTCCCCTAATTTGTTTGGAAGCCGGTTGCAGCTGCGCCACAAAAGGATTGTGTGTGCCAGTGCAGACACTTCTTAAATACCTGTGCAAGCCATGTAATCCCTGAAAAAAGGTGCACAGTCCGACGAAAGTGATCAGTGCGACCCTTAGTACCAGCCCCAGTGACTGCACCAGCAGAATAGTGAGTGCAGATCTAGAGTATAATTATTGTGATTATTTCCCCCGTTATGCTACCAGCATTTCATGGGAGAGGGTTATGAAGAGGGCGCAGCCAGCGTCCGAGATTCAGGTGCAAGTTAAAGCTTAAAGAGGACCTGTCACCCAAATTTTCGGCACTAGGAGCTGCTTACTAAAGTAAGCAGCTCCTAGTGCTTGAACAAACGCCGCAGTATTAGAAGGATAGCGTTACCGGATCGCAAAGCGGTCCAATGTATTCATGAGGGGGGCGGTCCGAGGTGCTGCCTCTTCCCCGGACCGCCCCGCTTGCTCCATTGGCTGGCAGTGACTGCCGTGCGCCAGGCAGTCACCATACCTAGCCACGCCTCAAACCCCGCCCCCTCATGAATACGTCGGACAGCTTTGCGAGCTGTCCGACAATTACACTGTACCCCGCCGCAGTGTTAGATAGCGTTACCGGAGGTTTCCGGTAACACTATCACTCTAACACTGCGGCGTTTGTTCAAGCACTAGGAGCTGCTTACTTTAGTAAGCAGCTCCTAGTGCTGAAACTTTGGGTGACCGGTCCTCTTTAATTCTAGGCCTGACAGGGCCACAGCCTCCTGATATATCTGGCGGTGCGGAGAGTTGGGGGAACATCGTCAACATGATAAATATCCCCAGTGACTCCAACAGCAGAATAGTGAGTGCATCTGTGGGGTATAATGCTATAAATATCTAATTTATCATAAGCTCTTGTGATTAGGGCTCTGACTCCTTCCTCTGTTGTTTGTTTTGTTGTAAAGTCTGATTCCTTATACAGATCTTTGTGTCAGACTGGAAAAAAAACCTTGTATTGTGTATAGCGGTATCATTTATTGAGCTGTGCCAACTTTTTACTGTGTGAGGCAGACATGTCCTGAGATGAACCCTGGAAGTATAGAAAAGATTTTTGGTAGGAGGAACAAACAGGCTACTGGGGCGTGGAGTAGCCGCGCTGTGTAGCCTCAACCCTGGCTACTCCACGCCCCAGTAGCCGCTTAAGAAAATTTACAATAGATAAAAGGGCTATCCTCACGTCCTATAGATCCACATACCACCCGATCTGCCTTTATAGGTTCCCTTTAAACATTTTAAATAGTCATAAGTTTTAGGGCTCATCTGTTTTTTCCTTCTGTATGCTAGCCCTTAATTTCTACTGATAGCCCCCTGACCCTTTATTGTCTATGTGCACATGTCCACTTTGAGTGTGTGAGTGTAAAGATTCTTTGGTTTTATTTTGTGTTAATTATATTGTGTTTCCCTCTCCCCCGCCCATCCTTTCCCCCAGAACTGGGTACAAATACCTTGCAAAAAATGTCACTTTACCAGCAGTGGCGTAACTAGAATCTGATGGCAGATGTGCAAAGTCTGTGCCAGGCCCCCGACTATTATGTATGGTTTATAGTAATAGTCTTCTCATATGGGAAAGGGACACGATAAGGGCCCCCTAAACCTCTTCTGCGACCACAACCTCTGCACCCCCTCAAGTTACGCCCCTGTTTACCAGCCAATACCTTATGGATCTAGACCTTTAAGCTGGAAGAGGATCTCACCAATGGCTGGAGAGAACTGGAGTTGTCAGTCGGAAATTAATGAAACCTGATGACCTGATAGAACCTCCCCTTTCCCTTCCCCTCTCTCCTATGGGTCCCAGACCCAGTGTTTGTATTGATGACCATATATTGGGGTTTTGTTCTTCCATAAAATTTAAAATTACTCAATAAATACAGTTTAAGAAAAAAACAATTAGTGAGTGCCGTATATAAATAAGAAATAGTTTTTAGCTATGTGACATTATACTGTTAGTGACTGTGGTTCTTTTAGGCGCACAGTTCTGCGATGTGCTGCACGGAGCTGCAGACGTCATGTGGTGAACTCTATAGCAATAAGTCGCAGTCGGACAAGTTATCAAAGTTCTGTAGTAGATGGAGAAGAATTGTGATCTTTGAAGAGTCACAAAGATGAAGACCGGGACAGATCAGAGGTAGAAGTTTGAGCTACGCTTTATGCCAGACATGGTGTGCCATAACTTTTTGGTGCTGTATAGTAATATACAGTATATTCGCAGCTGGTATATATTTACGTATGTGGTGTATTTATTACTTCAATTATTAGTATTGTACAGGTATGTGGGTATTGGTGTGGGGATATATATTTATATGCACTTATATTTGAGTGTTTCTTATATGTGGTATGTTTATATGTGTGCATACATGTTTTTTTTTTATTCTGAAGTATAATGTGAGGGATGGGACCAGCATTGAGTGTTTAGGTGTATGGGACCCCAATTCTAAGTTCGTACCAGGTTAAGCCACTGCCTCTGGCCACAGTTACTGTGAGTTAAAAAAATGCATTAAAATGCTGAAAAAATGCTGTTTAAGATGGAATAAAATCGGATACTCAGTATCCCAAGTAGGGCCCTTGCAGATCTGCGGAGGAGTTACCGTTATCGACTGTTGGCTCAGCAATCTTAAGACTGTGAAAGCTCTTACTTTTGTAGATCTCCTGCTTACTTATTATTGTTAGGGTTGGGTAACACAGAAGACAGGGGATAGTGTGCCCTGAGCTTGCCCCAACCTCTGTCCCTTCCTATAGCCCCCTGTATAAACAATTCAGCCAATTCTTCAGCTGAAGGTAACTTTTTTAATGGAACAAAGTGTCCCATCTTAGAGAAACGGTCCACTACCACCCAAATCAGTGTATAGCCTTGAGATGCTGGCAGATCAGTGACAAAATCCATAGACACTTTAGACCAGAGGTCCCCAACCGCCGGTCCGCGGACCAGGACCGGGCCGTTGGAGTTCATCAGCCGGTCCGCGCAGGGGTGGCACCGGCCAGCACTGAGCTCCCGCACCGGACGGGACCACGTTGCAGCCCTCTGTGACCGGCACCTTGCTCCCCGACGCTGCCAGCACCTTGTGCCCACCCCCCGACGCCGCCGGCACCTTACAACGGCCCCCAGACCCTGCCGGCACCGAGCTCCCCCCCCCTCCAGGCTCTCGGCTCCAGGCTCCCTGCTCCCCCTGCCCCCGCTCAAGCTCCAGGCTCCTTTCCCGCTCCCTCCGCTAACATCCTCCCTGCTCCCCCACGTCTCAGACCGTCTCTAAAGGTTTCTATACAAGAACATAAGAACATGTACAATATGGTGCTGTATACAAGGGTCAGTTCGGTCCTGTAGTTTAAAGCCCGTTAGTCTATGGGGATTTATGTAAGGTAAATCAACGCCGACAACATAGAAAAACGGCACAACTTAAACCAAGCTTGGGCTTGGGCTTGGGCTTGGGCTTGGGCTTGGCTTGGGCTTGGGGCTGGGCTTGAGCTGGGCTTCCAGCCGTGCTGAACCTGTGTCGAGTATAGGTTGTAGTAGTTAACCAGTAGAAGTACAAGGCTGTGTTCTCAATCTACTCTTCACTCGTCTGAAAGCCTGGGGTTGGAGGTTTTGTTAGGTGTGGGTCTCAGGTAGTTTAAAAACAAATGGTTCAATATATCTACTAAATAGGACTATAGCGTTAATGGAAAATTTGAAACAACCTCTTGTTAAGACACTGTCATTGATGTTCTGCATAATGTTAAGGGTGGGCCGGAAGTGCGAATAGCAACCGGGCCCAGAGGTTTGGGTGGTCCTTATTGGTGTCACTTTCCCACATTGAGAAACATTACTATAAACACATTCATAATAGTCGGGGGGCCTGGCCAGACTTTGCACTGGGGCCCCATAGCTTCTAGAGTTCAGTTTTATGGCTTTGAGTGTGTTACAGAACCACCAATTTTATCCCCTGTATTGTCAGACTCCGTGTGGTTAAGGGATTATAGCAGATATGTTATGCCTTTACTTCTCCCACACGCCACTGGGCAACTATATGCAATAACTTCAAGTCGAAGGGTCAAATGGTGATGAAATAAACCAGTGTACACAAGTGAGTTCATCTGAAAAATCCTTCGTTGCTGGCGGGAGGTTGAGTTTCAGACCACACTCTGATCTGGACCTATATGAAGCGAGTTCAGTCACTGTGATGTGGAGAGCATCAGTACAGGGAATCCCTCTAGCACACGTACCGTTTTCTCAGATCAAATGTACTCATGGGAGCTGGCTAAGGGTTTCTACCGCAGAGGGGGCTAAGATCATGGGGCAAATCTGAGTTCGTCTTTGGAAATCACTAGGACACGTTGTCATGGAAATGACTAATGAAAAATTCTCTCTCTCTTTAGACTCTATTGAAAAGGGTCGAAAAGATATGGGGACCTGGAAGTCTACTTGGATAGACTGAACTATCTTTATTGATAAGATGGAGATTTAGTGCACCTTCCCCTTACTCCGTTAACCTAGCCCTTCCTCTTTTTTGTTGTATGTGTTTGAGCATGATTCTTCATTGCTGTATTATTGGGATGTCATATGTTACCATGGTTTTCGTTTTGAGTTAATCGGGCAGGGGGATGCTACAGGCACAAATCGCAGCCATAGTAGCTCTATGGGGCATGCAGTGTTGGGGGGGCCCTCTGACCTCTGGCCCTGACACTCAATGATGGAGAATGTGTACATGATATCCATTTTATGCACAAATTATGCTCAGATAATTAATGTCGTTGAGAGGGCGGAGGACAGGCGCAGAACAAACAGGACTAAGGGGATCTCTCATCTCTACTTAAAGCCGTTTGTGTACCTTCCCCATGTGGTCAGCAGCTACTGGGACAGATATGTGTAAGGGTTATCAAAGTATATGGCAACAAGCCCTGCTAAACACAATAAGCAGGGCTGGATAGTGGTGAATAAGACCCTCCCAGGTTAGGTAGCTGACACCCTCTAGGAAGTTTCTAGCACTTATAGGTGATGTAATTGCACTGTAAACTCTTCTGCAAGGCAGTAGTTAAATGTGTAAGGGGTTTGTTACCAATCATTGGCTGTATGTTAAGCTGGAGTGTGATTGGAAGAGGTGTACCACCTGACCAGGGGAGTAGTATAAAACCCTGTGCAGTGGAGAGCAATGGTTTCTCGGTCTCAGGTGTTTTGCCTGTCAGCAGTCTGACCTCAGTGTATTGTAGTAACAGAGAGAGATAGTTGGGGTTTATTTGCTAAGGCGTCCGCAGATGCACCTTTCGTCGGACTTTCGACTTTTTCAGGTTTTTTTGATTGGCTGGGAAGGTTTTTAAAGGGTGATTGTGTCACACGCAATTGGGTTGGCGCCGAGATTCGTGCTTCATGCGATTTGGACGCCTGAGCGCAGGATTAACTTTCAAATTTGTTTAAGACAAAGCATTACATGCACCAGGAAGAAGAAGGGAACTCAGGTGGAACTGGCGGGGAGGGGGAAGAGACACATGCAGTGATATCGGGTGTGCACGAATCTTTAGGAACGCTACCCAGGGCATTATCGGTAAACCGTTCTGTGAACTCCCCAGACGGTTAAGGAAATGTGCCCCAGTGTGTGCAGCCCCCCTTAGTCCGGTAAAAGGAAAACCAATCCCAGGAACTGAGTCAGGGGAGACTTAACCAGAGCTGAAGCTTCCAAGTTTGGACACGCTCCATCTCAATTATCCCAGCTTCATCGAGTCCAGGCGGTGCATTATTCTGAAACATCTCCACACCACTCCTAGAGTACCAGAATTGAATCTGCTGTTTGAATGTTTAGGGACCTGTTGGCTGCTACCTGTTGTTCAATATAAAGAACCATGAGTTGTTTGCCACAACGTGCCTCCGTTTGATCTGGGATAGGGTGTAACCACCACAGGTTCACCATCCTTACAGCGACTTATTTACAGACATCAGGGGTTGACCCGGGGAGAACAGTACATCAGACTTACCTCATATTTCTTGCAACACCACCTGGGAGACCTGCCAGGTGAGTACAGCCATCCGGGTCCCCACACCAAGCCACCATGAAATTTAGCGCAACTAGCCACTAGGTATTCTGGGGCCGTCTGACTCAAGACCCACAAGAAAAGGTCTAGTGCCCCGGTGGGGGATGTTGCATTATCTATAATTGCATAAATGTGTGCACCATTAGTGTATAAATGGTGTGAGTATACAAATATGGTATTTGATGAGGGGGGGTAGTGCGCGGCAACAGTCAAGAAGTTGCCTCGGTTCTGCTCTCTTACGCCCCTGACTCTTTTTTTGGTCCTCTTGAAAATTTGAAAGGACTGATTTAACAAGGAAAAAACATGAGATGCTGTGATATTTTTGTTCCAGAAATTACAAAAATCTCTAAAATAAATGAGCTCTACAATGGATGTAGAGCCCTCTTAAAAAAAGCAAGGCTCTCTTTCCGGCACATTTGCGGCGGATCATGTGCAGATTTCGCACGATTGTTAGCGATTTCCGAGTATTGTGTTAATGGCAATGTCCTCCGCTGACCTCTTTGTGTCTATGGGGTAGTGGAAAATTGAAATTACGTCAGCTCAGTTAAATAAAAGGAAAAAAAAAAGCATTTAATTCAATAACACCAAATATGATAATTAAAAAGCCCCATAAAAAAAGTACATTCGCTGCATAATTACTTTACACAACATGTGCAGGTAGATCCTTAATTTACAACCACTTACTCCAGCCCATGGCCCTGACAGGAGCCACTTGAGGGATTACAAAGGGCCCGACCAGAACCAATCGTGTTTTTCCGCTGTGTTACACGAATTTTTTCCAGTTTGCGCTGATTTTCCCTGAATGTCTCCGGGGGTTTTTGGTGCCAGCGATTGGATTGTGGCGCAAGGCGTGCACGTGACAGAAATGGGGGGGGGGGTGGACGTAGAAACCAGACGGATTCGGAAAAAAAAAACCGCCGCATTAAAAAAAAAAAAAAAGGTTCGCTCTGTGACATGCGCTTACCTGCCACCCGGCTGGCTTGGTGACTTCAGTGCATTCCGATGATGAATCAGCGCAGCTAGAGACATATGGTGGACATCGGGGGGGGAAACTACCTTAGTGATCGCAGGAAGCCAGAATCCTCCACAGAAGGAGCGCCGCTGGATAGTGAATGGATGGGTAACTAAATTGCCCCATTGTTATACTTTATATTAGATTGCTCTCGAACAGTCACCCAGGTCATTTATTTTTAATCAGTGTAGCAAAAATGGTGAAATTTTTTTGGGTTTTTTTTTGTGACAGTGTAAAAGTTGGTAAACAAGCCAATTGTGTAATAAAAAAAAAAAGAAAAATACAAAAAAGTATAATTTGAACCATTCAGGTTAAACAGTTGTCCCCACTATTTGAAAGGTCAATGATTTATTTTACCTTTTTACAAATGATGCTGGTGAATAAAGACGTATAACAACTGTGCTCCAAAAACTAACATAGAAAAAAAAATATATTAAAATAAATAATGATTATTCAATATTTCAAAAAAAATTCTAATTCTAAAAAGAGTTTTTTTTTCCACAGATAAAAGAATTAGTGATATATTTCTTTCTGGCAGCTTGGAAGTAACAGCGAACTTTACTTGTCCATACTAAACATATAATCAGTCTCAACAGGTTAAAGATGAAATAATGATATGACAGGCTACCTAAACCCTTTCTCTCCCAGCGAGTGCTTTTGCGATCTAGAGATAGTCCTCAGCCTATTATGTCAGCTTTTGCTTTAAATTTTTCTTCACAGAAGAGTTATTATCCTGACACATAGGACCCATGCCGTAGCGTTGTAGGGAATACTATAGCAGACAAATGGCTTGTAGCTGTAGGGACTACTATATCAGACAAGGCGTAGCTGAGTCTTGCTAGGGAACTACTATCTCAGACAATGGCCGCAGCTATAGGGAGTCCTATATAAGTACCATGGGCAGAGAGATAGGGTCCTATATCGGACCGTGGCCCGCAGCTATAGGGAGTCCTATATTAAGACCAGGCCATAGCGATAGGGAGTCCTATATCGGGACCGGGGCGTTAGCTATAGGGAGTCCTATATCGGACCGCTGGGAAGTTAGTAGCATAAGGGGAGTCCTATATAAGACCATGGCCATAGCTATAGGGCAGTCCTAATGGACCGTGGCCGTATAGCGTTAGCTATAGGGAGTCCTGACTGGACCGAGGGACGTTAGATATGGGTCAATATAAGACCATGGCATAGCTATAGGAGTCCTATACTGACCGTGGCAGTAGCTATCGGGAGTCTATATAAGAGATGAGGTAAGCTTGTAGCTATAGGGAGTCCTATATAAGACTATGGCCGTAGTATAGGGAGTCGATTATAAGGATATGGCTGTTAGTATAGGGAGTCCTATATAAGACTATGGCTGTGAGATATAGGGAGTCCTATATAAGACCATGGATGAAGCTATAGGAAGCCTATATCAGACCATGGCTGCAGCTATCGGGACTACTATATCAGACAATGGCAGCAGTCTATAGGGAGTCCTAATAAGAAATGGCCATAGCTATAGGGAGTCCGATATCGGACCGTGGACGTAGCTATAGGGTAGTCCTATATAAGGCCCATGGCTGTAGCTATAGAGAGCAATACAGACTATGCCTGTAGCTATAGGGAGTCCATATATAGACTATGGCTGTAGCTATAGGGAGTCCTAATAAGACCATGGCGTAGCTAAAGAGAGTCATATATCAGCTATGGCTCGTAGCTATAGGGAGTCCTATATAAGGACCATGGATGTTGAGCTATAGGGAGTCTAATATAATAGACCATGGCTGTGTAGCTATAGAGAGTCATATTATCGACTATGGATGTAGCCGATAGAGAGTCATATATCAGACCTATGGCTGTAGAGATAGAGAGTCAATATCAGTACTAGTTGTAGCTATAGAGAGTCATATATCAGACTATGGCTGTAGCTATAGCTCCCTGTTTGCTGAAGATTTATCACTCTTGTTTTTTAACTCAAAAACGTTTTTTATTACCTGTTTTCTTTTTCTTTTTGCACACAAAAAACAGATACACAAATCATTTTTAATATAAAATTAAATAAACCCACCCCCAAACCCCACCTCCTATCCTCAGCAGACAGAGCTGTCTTAGGATTAGTCCTTCGAAAAAGTCACTTCCCAGGGTATAGACATACACTTGAGGGCAAAAAACATAATATACAACATTAGATCTAACCATAATTGTCAGGGTTTCGTAGGGAGAAGCTGGATGGGACTTCTGGTTTTTTCTGATGGGCAGCAGCGTTCTCCTGACCCGGGCACGTATCCGTTGCAAACTCACCTCTCGTCCGGGGGGGCAGCGGATCTGATATTTTCTATCTGATATGATTTTCACAGAACATCCTCCGCCAAGTACTTACAGGTTGCCGCAAAAACACACCTCTTGTCTAAGTGGAAAAGGTGTTTGTTGCGTCAGAAGGTTTGCCATCTTAGAGGTTATGTTGTTACTCCATTGATGTACAGATGGATCACAGTAAGGTTCAGGGCGCTCAACGGATGGGTTCGCCCTACAATCTTAAGGACCTACAACGTCTTTTTAGGTTCGCTAACTGATTATAGGAACTGTATTAAGAACTTTCTGTCGATCGCCACAAACCCCCCCCTCACGGATCTAACCCGGAAGGGTTGCTGATGCCGAAACAATTGTGGTCCCTGCTGCGTTGCTCTGGTTTGAAACTCTTAAAAGCGGCATTCTCGGTCCAGCCCCAGTTTTGGTTCAAACCGACCTCTCTCTACGTTGTTGTGGAGGGTTGATGCCTCGAGGTTGAGAGTGCAGTTTTGTCTCAGTGGGTCCTCCACTCCACCAGACTTAGGCCCTGCCATTATTTCTCTAGAAAGTTTTCTTCTGGGAGAGGAATTGAATTGGTAATCGAGAGCTCCTTGCCATTCAAGTGGGCATTTGAAGTCCGTCTTCGGCGACACTTTGGAGAGGAGCTCTTCATCCGATAATGTGCTACGGATCATAAGAACGTAGTATATTTGGGTCAAAAAATGTGAAGGCTGATGCCTGTCCCGTAGCTTGGGATCCTGAGCTCCAGAGGCTACAGGACATATATTTTGTCTCCAGGTGGTGTGCTGGCAGCTTGTCTCCTCCCCACTTCCTCTCAAATTTAGAGACAAAGATCTGCACCTAAAGACCCTGGAAGGCCAATGATTGTTCCTCTTTCTTTTCGTTTGAGAGTGTTTGGAGGAGACGCATTGCTCGGTATTGGCAGGTCATCCGGGAATGCGGAGTACCTTGGATCTCTTAAAAAGAAGTACATGGTGGTCACATGACTAAGATGTGCACGCATTTGTCAAGCCTGTCAGGTATGTGGCGCGAGGAAAGACTCCAGAGCGTCCTTGGGGGCCTCTCTCCGCTTCAGTTCCCACAGGCCATGTCTAAAGCAGAGGTCCAACCTTTTTTGCCCAGGGGACCGGCTTTAATAGACCAGTTTTCCATGGCCCGGTGGGGGTGGGGGGGCGGGGCTTTGGTCATATGGGGTGGGGTATGGAGGGGGAGCTTATAATATATCAGGGGTGTCCGGACCAGATCCATCAATTGGTTTGGTCTAAAAATAAAATGCATACACGTATCGCCATGTAGTATAAAATGCATAACAGCGTATCACCATGCACTATAAATGCATACAGCATACCGCATAGATAATATAAAATGCATACAGCGTATCGCCATGTAGTATAAAATGCATACAGCGATCGCCTGTAGTATAGACAATGCAACAGCGTATCGCCATGTAGTATAAAATGCATACAGAATACCGCCATGTAGTAAAATGCATTACGAAATACCGCCATGTGTAAAATGGATAATAAGAATACAGCCTGTGTAGTAAAAATGCAACAAGAATCGCATGTAGTTATAAATGCATACAGAATACCGCATGTAGTATAAAATGCATACAGAATACCGCCATGTAGTCCAAAATGCATCCAGAATAACGCATGTAGTATAAAATGAACAGCGTATCACCGTGCACTATAAGATGCAACAGCATACACCAGTAGTATTAAAATGCATACAGCGTATCACCATGTAGTATAAAATGCCTACAGAATACCTCCAATAGTACAAAATAGAAGCCCTGATAAATATCACAAATGCTTTAGCATATATACACATAACACAGTAATATATACAAATAAATATACATATACATCATACACAACAATATAGAATACACCACAAACATAATGACACACAGACATACACTACAAATACACACACAACACATACACAATTACAAACAACATATACACACACCCTTACCTCTCTGTTGGTGTTCTTGGAAATTCCGTGCTCTTGTCCTGCAGCGGTGGTGGCGCGGTGAGGTAGCCGGGAGCGGAGGTAGGTCTTGAGAGCCGGGAGGGCTAGGGAGCTGAGCCTAAGCGGGGCAGTTGAAGGGGAGCCTGGAGGTGGGGGGGGGGGGGAGGTTTAGCGGAGCGGGTTGAGTTCGGGAGTGGAAGGGGAGCCTGGAGCGGGAGACGGAGGCGGGTAGGTCAAGAGCCGAGAACCGGGAGCGGGGGGCAGAGGGAGCCGAGAGCGGATGGGAAGCGATAGGGGAGACAGGAGCTTTAGCAGGGGCAGGGAGCCGAGAGTCTGGAGAGAGGGGGTGGAGGCGTTTAGCAGAGACAGGTTGAGACGGAAGTGGAGAGCCGGGAGCGGGGGTGCGGGGAGGGAGCGGAGAGCCAGGAACGCGGAGGGGCGGAGAGCGGGGCGCGGGGGAGGGCGGAGAGCTTGATTTACATTAGAAAAATTGGCGTATCGGTATCCTAATTCCTCCTATACACAAATGCTTTGTTTTTTTGTTTTAACAACAATATTTACATTGACCATAGTAGAAATTACCTCTTGGAATCATTTTATTAACCCAGTTGTTTTTTAGGGTAGGTAGACGACTACACACAATTATGTTGCGTACACTTTTACTTCTTCTGAGTTATATTAAAGGTGGGAACTGTATTGCAGAGGTCCCCAACCGCCGGTCCGCGGACCAGGACCGGGCCGTTGGAGTTCATCAGCCGGTACGCGCAGGGGCGGCACCGGCCAGCACTGAGCTCCCGCACCGGACAGGACCACGTTGCAGCCCTCTGTCCGACACCTTGCTCCCCGACACTGCCAGCACCTTGCGCCCACCCCCCGACGCCGCCGGCACCTTACAACGGCCCCCAGATCCTGCCGGCACCAAGCTCCCCCCCCTCCAGGCTCTCGGCTCCAGGCTCCCTGCTCCCCCTGCCCCCGCTCAAGCTCCAGGCTCCTTTCCCGCTCCCTCCGCTAACGTGCTCCCGGCTCTCCGCCCCCGCTCCCGGCTCTCCGCGCCCTCCGATTCCTGGCTCTCCGCTCCCTCCGCCCTCCGCTCCCGGCTCTCCACTCCCGTCTCAACCTGTCTCTGCTAA
>CM033642.1:267989042-268012227 GCA_019512145.1 Engystomops pustulosus | reverse complement strand
CTAACATGGCGAGGTTACGCGGTATGCATTTAAACTAATATGGCGATACGCTGTATGACATTTTATACTACATGCGGGGTATGCTGTATGCATTGTATAGTGCATGGTGATACGCTGTATGCATTTTATAATACATGGCGATACGTGTATGCATTTTATTTTTAGACCAAACCAATATGATGGATCTGGTCCGGACACTCCCTGATATATTATAAGCTCCCCCTCCATAACCCCACCCCATATGACCAAAGCCCGCCCCCCACCCCCACCGGGCCATGGAAAACTGGTCTAGCTTAAGCCGGTCCCTGCGGCAAAAAAGGTTGGGGACCTCTGCTTTAGACATGGCCTGGTGGGAACTGGAAGCGGAAGAAGAGGCCCTCAGGACGCTCGGGAGTCTTTCCTCGCGCACAGATCCTGACAGGCTGGACAAATGCGTGACATCTTAGTCATGTGAGCCACCAGTACTTCTTTTTAAGAGATCCAAGGTACTCCGCATTCCCGGATGACCTGCCAATACCGAGCAATGCGTCTCCCAAACACTCTCAAACGACAAGAAAGGAGGAACAATAATTTGCCTTTCAGGATACTACATGGCGGTATTCTGTATGCATTTTGCATTGCTTTATTTTTACACCAAACCAATATGATGGATCTGGTCCGGACACTCCCTGATGTCTTATATTATAAGCTCCACCCCTCCATAACCCCACCCCATATGACCAAAGCCCCGCCCCCACCCCCACCGGGCCCTGGAAAACTGGTCTAGCTTAAAGCCGGTCCCTGGTGCAAAAAAGGTTTCTCGATTACCAATATCATAATTCCTCTCACAAGAAGAAAACTTTCTAGAGAAATATGCACAGGGCCTAAGTTTGGTGAGAGTGGAGGACCCCTGAGACAACACTGCACCTACTCCAACCTCGGAGGCATCTAATTCCACAACAAACGGTAGAGAGAGGTCAGGTTGAACCAAAACTGGGGCTGAGGAGAATGCCGCTTTTAGAGTTTCAAACGCAGAGCAAGCGGCAGGGGACCAATTGTTCGGATCAGCACCCTTATGGGTTAGATCCGTGAGGGGTTTGGCAATCACGGAAAAGTTCTTAATAAAGTTGCGATAATAGTTAGCGAAACCTAAAAAACGTTGTAGGGCCTTAAGATTGGTAGGCCGAACCCAGTCCGTGAGCGCCTGAACCTTACTCGGATCCATCTGTACATCAGAGGGAGTAACAACATAACCTAAGAAGGAAACCTTCTCGACGCAAAAAAAACACTTTTCCAGCTTAGCGAAGAGGTGGTTTTTGCGCCACCTGGTAAGTACCTGGCGGAGATGTTGCTGGTGAGAAATCATATCATACTACATGGCGATACGCTGTATGCATTTTATACTACATGGCGATACACTGTATGTATTTTGCATTGCTTTATTTTTAGACCAAACCAATATGATGGATCTGGTCCGGACACTCCCTGATATATTATAAGCTCCACCCCTCCATAACCCCACCCCATATGACCAAAGCCCCGCCCCCACCCCCACCAGGCGATGGAAAACTGGTCTAGCTTAAAGCCGGTCCCTGGTGCTTTAGACCATGGCCTGGTGGGAACTGGAAGCGGAAGAAGAGGCCCCTCAGGTCGTCTCCTGGGAGTCTTTCCTCACGCACAGACCTGACAGGCTTGGACAAATGCGTGCACATCCTTAGTCATGTGAGGCCACCAGTAACTTCTTTTTAAGAGATCCAAGGTACTCCGCATTCCCGAATGACCTGCCAATACCGAGCAATGCGTCTCCTCCAACACTCTCAAACGACAAGAAAGAGGAACAAATCATTTGCCTTCCGGAAGGTCTTTAGGTGCAGATCTTTGTCCTAAAATTTGAGAGGAGAGGTGGGAGGAGACAGCTGCCAGCACAACACCTGGAGACAAAATATTACTGTCCGTAGCCTCTGGAAGCTCAGGAGTCCCAAAGCTACGGGACAAGGCATCAGCCTTCACATTTTTTGACCCAGGTCGGTAGGTGACCACAAAATTAAAGCGAGAGAAAAACAAGGCCTACCTAGCCTGACGCGAGTTCAAGCGCTTAGCAGTATCCAAATATACTAAGTTCTTATGATCCGTGAGCACAGTTATCGGATGAAGAGCTCCCTCCAAAAAGTGTCGCCAGACTTCAAATGCCCACTTAATGGTAAGGAGCTCTCGATTACCAATATCATAATTCCTCTCACAAGAAGAAAACTTTCTAGAGAAATATGCACAGGGCCTAAGTCTGGTGAGAGTGGAAGACCCCTGAGACAACACTGCACCTACTCCTACCTCAGAGGCATCAACCTCCACAACAAACGGTAGAGAGAGGTCAGGTTGAACCAAAACTGGGGCTGACGAGAATGCCGCTTTTAAAGTTTCAAACGCAGAGCAAGCGGCAGGGGACCAATTGTTCGGATCAGCACCCTTACGGGTTAGATCCGTGAGGGGTTTGGCGATCACGGAAAAGTTCTTAATAAAGTTCCGATAATAGTTAGCGAAACCTAAAAAACGTTGTAGGGCCTTAAGATTGGTAGGCCGAACCCAGTCCGTGAGCGCCTGAACCTTACTCGGATCCATCTGTACATCAGAGGGAGTAACAACATAACCTAAGAAGGAAACCTTCTGGACGCAAAAAACACACTTTTCCAGCTTAGCAAAGAGGTGGTTTTTGCGCAACCTGGTAAGTACTTGGCAGAGATGTTGCTGGTGAGAAATCATATCAGGAGAGAAAATCAGCAGCCGCTGCCCGGGACGAGAGGGGGAGTTTACGCGGATACGCGCCGGGGGTCAGAGAACGCTGCTGGCACCAGCAGAAGAACCAGAAGTCCCAGCATTCTCCCTGACAATTATGTTAGATTCTATGTTGTATATTATGTTTTGCCCTTCAAGTGTATGTCTATGACCCTGGGAAGTGACCTTTTTCGAAGGACTATCCTAAGACAGCTCTGTCTGCTGAGGGATAGGAGGGGGGGGTTTGGGGTGGGTTATTTAATTTTATATTTAAATGTATTTGTGTATCTGTTTTTTGTGTGCAAAAAGAAAAGAAAAAGGTAAATAAAAACGTTTTGAGTTAAAAAAAAAAGAGTGAATAAAATCTTCAGCAAAAAAGGGGAGCTATAGCTACAGCCATGGTCTTATATAGGACTCTCTATAGCTACAGCCATGGTCTTATGTAGGACTCCCTATAGCTACAGCCATGGTGTTATATAGGACTCCCTATAGCTACAGCCATGGTCTTATATAGGACTCCCTATAGCTACGGCCACGGTCCGATATAGGACTCCCTATAGCTATGGCCATGGTCTTATATAGGACCCTATAGCTGCGGCCATTGTCTGATATAGAAGTCCCCACAGCTACGGCCATTGTCTGATATAGTAGTCCCTACAGCTACGGCCATTGTCTGATATAGTAGTCCCTACAGCTACAGCCATGGTCCTATGTGTCAGGATATAGCTCTGCTTGAAGAAAAATTATAAAGCAAAAGACTGACATAATAGGCCTGAGGTCTATCTCTAGATGCGGCACAGCACTCGCTCTGGAGAGGAAAGGGTTATAGGTAAGCTGCATAGCATTAGTTCATCTTATAACCTGTTGAGACGGATTATATGTTATTTTTGGACAAGTAAACGTTCGCTTGTTACTTCCAAGCTGCCAGAAAGAAATATATCTACTAATTCTTTTATCTGTGGAAAAAAAACTCTTTTTAGATTTAGAATTTTTTTGGAATTATTGAATATCATTATTTATTTTAATATATTTTTTTCTATGTTAGTTTTTGGAGCACAGTGTGTTATACGTCTGTATTCACAGATCAGTTGTTAGGTAAAATAATCATGTGACCTTTCAAATAGTGGGGACAATGTTTAAATGAAGTGGTTAAATTATCATTTTTTGTATTTTCTTTTTTTTTACACAATTGCTTGTTTACAAACTTTTACACTTCACCATTTTGCTACATCTGATTAAAAATAAATGACTCTGGGTGGCATCTAAAAGTAAAGTATAAGACAATGGGGCAGATTTACTTACCCGGTCCATTTGCGATCCAGCGGCGCGTTCTCTGTGGAGGATTCGGGTCCGGCCGGGATTTACTAAGGTAGTTCCCCCGATGTCCACCATGTGTCGCTGCTGCGCTGAATTTCATCGGAATGCACTGAAGGTCACCAAGCCAGGCCAAGTGAAGGTAAGCGCATGTCAAGCGACACTTTTTTTTTTTTTAATGCGGCGGTTTTTCCGAATCCGTCTGGTTTTCGTACGGCCACACCCCCCCCCATTTCTGTCGCGTGCACGCCGATGCGCCACAATCCAATCGCTTGCACCAAAAACCCGGAGCATTTCAGGGAAAATCAGCGCAAAATGGAAAAATTCGGGTAACACAGCGGAAAAACACGATTCGGGCCCTTTGTAAATGACCCTCAGTGGCTCCTGTAAGGGGCAATGGGCATGGAGTAGTGGTTGTAAATTAGGAGCTACCTGCACATGTTGTGTAAAGTAAATATGCAGCTAATGTACATTTTTTTATGGGCGTTTTATGCAGATTTGTGTTATATGATTAACATGCATTTTTTTTTCCTTTTATTTAACTGATCTGACGTAATTTCAGTTTTCACCTAGCCCATAGACGACAAAGAGGCAGCGGAGGATCAGTGACATGACACACAATACTGCGGAAACCGCTAACAAATCTGTGCAGAAAATCTGCACATGATCCGCAAAGTGTGCCGGATAGAGAGCCTTGATTTTTAGAGCTTTACATCCATTTGTGGTGGAGTCTTATTTCAGAAACTCTTTTAGAGATTTTGTAATTTCCGGAAAAAAAAACATCACAGCATCTCATGTTTTCCCTGTTAAAATTAAGTCTTTCAAAATTTTCAAGAAGTACCAAAAAAAGAGTCAGGGGCGTTACTAAGAGAGCAGACCAGGGGCAGACTTCTGAATGTGGCCACCCTACCCCCTCATAAAATATACATATTTGTATACTCACACATTTATACACTTATGTGCACACATTTATGCAATTATATATATGCAACATCCCCCACTGGGGCCTTGCCTTTTCTTGTGGGTCTAGAGGCAGCCCGGGCCCAGAATACCGGAGTGGCTGGTGGTTGCGGCCTAGGCACGCTAGTGTCACAGTGCTTGGTATGGGGACCGGAGGGCAGTCCCACAGCCTGGCAGGTCTCCAGCAAGTGGTGTGTGCAAGAAATATGGAGGGAGAGGCTGATGTACTGGTTCTCCCTGGGGCAACCCCTGAGTGTCTGTAAGATAAGTCGCTGGGTAATGGATGGGGAAGCCAGTGGTGGTGGCAGCCATAAGCAGGGATCAGACGGAGGCAACATTGTGCAAATCAACTCATGGTTCTTTATTGAACAACAGGTAGCAGGCAACTGGCCTAAACGTTCAAACAGCAGATCTGAATTCTGGTACTGGAGTGGTCATGGAGAGTGGTCTGCAGGATAAGGCACCAGCCTGGAAGTAGATGCAGGCTGGGATAATTGAGATGGAGCTGTGTCCAAACTGTGGAAGCTGCAGCTCTGGGTTAGAGTCTCCTGACTCAGTTCCTAGGATTGGTTTCTGTGACAGGACTAAAGGTGTGCTGCACACTGGGGCACATTTACTTACCCGTCTGGAGGAGTTCACAGAACTGTTTGACGAGAATGCCCTGTGCAGCGATTCACTAAGATCGTGCACCCGATATCCTGCATGTGTCGCTTCCCCGCTCAGGTCCACCGGAGTTCACCTTCTTCTTCCTGGTGCATGTAAGTGCTTGGTCTTACGACACAATTTGAAAGTTAAATCCTGTCCTCAGTCCAAATTGCATGAAAGCAGCGAATCTGCACCACAATCCAATTGTGTGTGACACAATCCCCTGTTAAAAACCTGTCACAGCCATGCAAAACCTGAAAAAGTCAGAAAGTCAGACGAAAGTGCATCTGCGGACTCTTAGCAAATAAACCCCACTATCTCTCTCTGTTCACTCAGACCATGAGGTCAGACTGGACTGGACCTGACACTGAGGTCAGACTGCTGACAGGCAAAGACCTGAGACTGAGACCATGTGCTCCCACTGCACAGGGGTTTTATACTCCCCCTGGTCAGGTGGTAGCACCTCTCCAATCACCCTCCAGTTTACAATACAGCCAAATGATTGGATAACACTTTACACCATTTAACTGCTGCCTTGCCAGAAAGAGTCTACAGCTGCAATTACCTATAAGTGCTAGAAACTTACTAGAGGGTGTCAGCTCCTAACCTGGAGAGGGCGCTATTCACAACTACCAGCCTGCTTATGTTTTAGCAGGGTTGTTGCATATACATTTATACACTTACACAGATCTGTCCCAGGAGCTGCTGACCACATGGGGAAGGTACACGGCTGGAAGTAGAGATGAGAGATCCCCTAGTCCTGTTGTTCTGCAGTCTCCTCCCTCTCCACTGACATTTATTATCTGAGCATAATGTGTAGCATAATATGTATATAATGGTACACATTCTTCATTCATTAGAGTGTCAGGACAGAGGTCAGGGCCCCCCAACACTGCAGGCCCCATAGCAGCTACTATGGCTGCATTTGCTGTAGTCGTGCCCCTGCAAAGAGTTAACCAAAAACGAAAACAAGTGGTAACATAAGGACAATACCAATAATACAGCAATGAAGAATCATGCTCAATCATATACAACAAAAAAGAGGAAGGGAGAGTGAACGGAGTAAGGGGAAAGGGTGTACAGAAATCTCCATACTTATCATAAAGATAGTTAAGGTATATCCAAGTAAGGACTCCAAGGTCCCCATATCTTTTCGAACTTTTCAATAGAGTCTAAAAGAGAGAGAGAATTTTTTCATTAGTCATTATCCATGACAACTTAGTCCTAGTGATTTCCAGACGAATATCAGAGGTAGAAACCCTTAGGCCAGCTGCCCATGAGTACATTTGGTCTGAGAAAAATGTTACGTGTGCTAGAGGGATTCCCTGTACTGATGCTCTCATCACCGGACTGAACTCGGCATGTCATATAGGTCCAGTGATCAGAGGTTTGGTCTGGAAAATCCTGCCAGCAGACGAAAGGAGTATTTCAGAGCGAACTCACTTGTGAACAACTGGTCTTATTTTATCATCATTTGAAGCCTTCTACTGGAAGTTATTGCATATAGTTGCCAGTGGCGTGTGGGGAGAAGTAAGGGCATAATATATCTGCTATAAATCCCTTAACCACAAGGAGTCTGACAACACAGGGGATAAAATTGTGGTTCTGTAACACTCTCAAAGCCATAAAACTGACTCTAGAAGCTGCCCCAGTGCAAAGTCTGTGCCAGGCCCCCGACAATTATGGTTTATAGTAATAGTCTTCTCATATGGGAAAGTGACACCATAAGGGCCCCCTAAACCTCTTGGGCCCAGGTGCGATCGCAACTTCCGCACCCCCTTAAGTTACCCCCCTGATGACAACCAACTGATTTCTGATAACATTATGCACATCATGACAGTGATCTTAAAGAGGTTGTATCAAATTTTACATTAACATTACATATCCATATTATAGGAGATAGATATATGACCATTTGGTTTTAACTACTGAGACCTACACATAACAAAACCTCCAACCCACTATGGCTTTCAGACCGAGTGAAGAGTAGATTGAGAACCAGCTTGACTTCTACTGGTTAAACTACAAGCTATACTCGGCAGGTGTCAGAACAGCTGGAAGACCAATGCTAAATTCACACCTGCGTTTGGACTTCAACTATTTACAACAAAAATGATTAAAATGGTTTAAGACTAATGGATCTGGTAAAATATCCATCAATGTCAATGGACTTTTAGGCTTCTGTTAGACCAAAACTGCAAAACAATTTTGACCTTCTAAAATAACACGGACACTAATTTTCTGCTGTAATAATAGAATGTGGTGCAAACGGACATGGATGGTTAGATGACTGCTGCTAAATTACCTCCAACAATAGGGACCAAAAATTTAAGGTCACAATATGGGTCAGTTTGGGGGGGGGGGGGGGGGGGTCTCTTAATGTGGCAGTTGTGTAACAAAAAGAGACTGGCTGGGTGGGGAACCAGGTTGTAAGTCTTAAGGTTTGCCCAACTAAAGTAAAATACCCAATACTCAAAGAGTCTTTGAGTTTTACGCTACCTACACACGAACATTGGGGGATACATTAGCAAAACTACGGCAGGTCGGACCTGGTGTAGTTTTGCTGGGCTGCCCGGCCACCCTTCGGATACAGCAAGAGGATCTTGATATATCCGGGATAATGTGGTGGGCGAGGACTTTATCATACTTCAATGCCAGAGTATGATAAAGCCCCCGCCGTTGTTGTTGGCCGTGTGCTATCCATTGTTTCAATAGCAAGCACATGGCTGGGTGTATTTCTATAGTCTCTATGGCCCATGTTGGATCCCACTGCCTGATATTAAAATTATAGAACAGGTCCTTTTTTTTACCCGTATTTTTTAGTTTAGTTTGTCGTTTTTCTATTGTTGTCGGCGTGTGAGCAGACCTTACATCCCAATGTCTAAGGGGCTATAAACTACGGACCACTGAACCCTTGTATGCAGCCCAATATTGTACATGTTCTTGTAGAGAAACCCTTAGAGACGGTCTGAGAAAGTTGTACAAGATTTGTCCCATTATTATCAAGTTTTTACAGTGATCCAGTGGCACCATTATCAAATTTGAACTCTATCTCTCTTTTTGTAAAGAATAATTTCATACCTACTACTAATGAGATATGTAGGTAATACGTTTGTTTTTTTTATTTTTAGCTTTAGTCGACTCCTGCTCGTGCCAGAAACAACCTGCTGCTTTTTCGTAGTTCTGAACTACAACTCCCAGGATTCCCTTGCATCCTAGTCTTCACAGTTGACTCATGGGATTTGTAGTTCAAAAGCAGTGTAGACGTCACAATGTCTAGTTCACTCAGAGTGAACCGCTTCACCGAAGCGGAGGAATACCAATACCGATTTTCTTGGTCTTGGAAATTACGTATTTTTTTAAGGAAAATATATGTGTTTCTTTATATTTTTGTATTAGGATGGAATATATGGGTGGTAGGGGGCTTTTTAGGTTGGGGATTAGATGGATGGCGCGGCGGCGGGAGGCACTACTTTGTGTCATGCGGAGGAGGCTTACGGTTTCATGTGACGGGACGGAAGAGGCGGAGTCAGTGTGTGAGTGCTGTGCAGATGTGAGGAGGCCGCACGGAGGCTCGGAGGACGCAGTCACAGCCGGGCTCCTGACCTGACCTGAGCCGGCATGGCGCTCCAGCCTGTGCCCAGCTGCTCCGGGCAGGCGGCAGAGTCAGGTAACCGCCTCACCCCCGGCCCTGGGCAGCACCCTACACCTGCCCCAACTGCTGCCACTTACTGTCACCTCCACACAGCGACCTGTCACCCTGCACCCAGCCCCGGGTCTACCCTCCAATATAAAACACTGCAAAAGTTGTCATGACACGATTTATCCTAAAATTGCGCCAATCTGATATAAGTCCAATGCATGTGTCTTATTCGGGTGTCTCCTTTATATACAATGTCCCGCTGTTACCTCCTTATGCTTCACGTTATAACTTTCCTGTCAACTTTTGTTTTTGCATGACCAGCTGTGTTTTTTTTTTTTTTTTTTGCTGGTACGATGTTGAGAGAGCACATAACGTAATAAAATAAACTGTATACATTCTTTTTTTTTCGTTGTAGAAAATTACCACAACTCAATAACCTGTCAGTTATCGCCCTCATATCATATATTCCACAGTACTTTAAAAATCAAATTAGTGTTTTTTTTCCTTTTTTTTAATAGAAAATTAAATTTTTCGTGTTTTTTGTGTGTCCCATGCTTTATTTGAAAAAAAAAACAAAAACCTGTGCTATAAGGGTCATAAATGTATGCTGAGGATGGCTACGATTATGACTGTATCATATTTAGATCTCTATTGTTGTATTTATCTCTCCCAATCAAAACAAAAATAAAATGCCAATGCCACCATTTTTTTTTCGATACTTTTGATGACGGAGCTGTTGCAGTGTGTTGTTTTTTTTTATTAATGGGTCCCTGATGCATAGACCGTATTGAAAACAAATAAATTACGGTATATTGTTTTGGGCTAAAAAAACAAAAAACAAAAAAAAAAACAGGACATGCGGAAAGTTCAACCTTCTGTTTCTGTATTTTTGCACATTTAGAGATGTACAGGCGGTCCCCTACTTAAGAACACTCGACTTACATACGACCCCTAGTTACAAACGGACCTCTGGATATTGGCAATTTATTGTGCTTTAGTCCTAGGCTACAATAATCAGCTATAGCAGTTATCAGGTGTCTGTAATGAAGCTTTAGTGTTATTATTGATTCTTATGACAACCCAACATTTTTAAAATCCGATTGTCACAGAGACCAAAAAAGTTGTGGCTGCGATTACAATGATAAAATATACAGTTCCCACTTACATACAAACTCAACTTAAGAACAAACCTACAGACCCTATCTTGTATGTAACCCGGGGACTGCCTGTATTCATTTTGTTCTTGTCCTGTGAGGCTTTTCTAAAAGTAAATAAAAATTTGTAGCAATGCGGTATTTTGCAAGTAAACAACATATATAATCTTCTGTGGTGAGTTTTTATCCTATTTGTGCAATGTTTGGGTATGTCCAAATATTTTTTTTGTATATATATATTTTGGTGAATCTCCTGCTCCCTAAAAATAAATGATGTTGTGGACACATTTCGAATAATAATGGCTGCAGGATTTACCCCAGTGATTAACCCTCAGCCGTTCTACCAACATCAAAAATGAGCCGCAATCACAGATAGTGCTGTAATTTTCCTATTGGCAGTGGCCTGGAGCCCCTCAGGCTCACTTGCATCATTTTAAGCCTTTTCTTTATTAAAAGAAAAGGCATAATTTGCTAAAAGAGCAGATTATGCCAGTGTGCTTGGTTTACAATCTTTGATCTGGTGATAGATGCCCTTTAAAGGGAACCTGTCACCAGGAGACCCATTTTTAGCACTCCCCCCCAGTCCCCACAGAGCATAGTACACACACTGCCAAAGTGTTTTTGTATTAAAAATTGGTTTTACAGAAAAAAAGATATGTTATATTGTACCTTTCATTAGCATCTGCTGTGTGACTAGGCAGTTGCCAAATGGGAGGGGCTGGAAAGGAGCAGTCCCCCCCCCCCACCCTTGGGGAACAGCTACTCCATGTGACCTTTTCAAATACAGGCAGTCCCTGGGTTACATACAAGATAGGGTCTGTAGGTTTGTTCTTAAGTTGAATTTGTATGTAAGTCGGAACTGTATATTTTATCATTGTAATCCCAGCAAGAACTTTTTTGGTCTCTGTGACAATTGGATTTTGAAAATGTTGGGTTGTCATAAGAACCGGTATTAACACTAAAGCTTCATTACAGACGCCTGATAACTGTTACAGCTGATTATTGTAACCTAGGACTAAAGTACAATAAATTCACAATATACAGTGGTCCGTTTGTAACTAGGGGTCGTATGTAAGTCGGGTGTTCTTAAGTAGGGGACCGCCTGTATATGAAAACACCCATCAAAGCGACGCCCCCTGCTCCTCTACAGCCAATCCCAAGTGAGGGGAGTTATTCATATATTTGAAATGGTCACATGTTTCCCAAGGGTGGGGGAGGGGGAACTGCTCCTTTCCAGCCCCTCCCATTTGACAACTGCCTAGTCACACAGCAGATGCTAATGAAAGGTACAATATAACATATCTTTTTTTCTGTAAAACCTATTTTCTATACAAAAACACTTTGTCAGTGTATGTACTATGCTCTGTGGGGACTGGGGGAGTGCTAAAAATGGCTCTCCTAGTGACAGGTTCCCTTTAAGTCTGCCGCCTCCCACCATCCATCAGTTTAATAATAATAATAATAATAATAATATATATATAATTTTTTTTTTTTTTTTTTTATTCCCCTGACATCTCCTTTAATGAGAATCTGCTATTTCTAAAATGAAAGATGAGCTTTGGTTGCCTTGAGCAACTAGATCAGTTTTTCTTTCAGACATTAGTGATAAGTTCCCCCATAAGTGTGTGATCGCATTATACTATCTGTGTATGTATCTTATTATAATGTGGAAAAAACACAATTAAACTGTACACAAATCCGCAAGGTTTTTATGTATTAATTGCTGATTTGTGTTGTGTGGTTCCTTTTTAATGCAGATTTACATGTAATTTTTTAACTTTTAGTTTCCTGGGAAAATCTCTCACTAAAACGGCACAAATGCCAAGTACTGTTGTATTCCATTATTAGATTAACTACTAGTGATGCAACTTACATATTGCTATACTGCAATGGCTGCCCACTACACATTCATTGTATTCAACTTTTTTTTATATCAGTAGAAACGTATAAAGACTTTCTTGTGTTATTCACTTTATTTTTCTGTTGTTGTAAAACTCTGTAAAATACCTTCCGTAAAAATACAATTGATACAAAACTGGCATTGTTGCAAGCTTTACTGGTGAATAATTACAAATCTATAGGTTGTACTTCTCATGCTTTGTGCAGTTCTCTGACACACAAGGCATGGGAAAAGTTCCTGGCACACAGTAAGGAAATTGAGCCTTCTCCTCTGTTACTTGTTTTTGAAAAGGGAGTAGGGAGGGCCGGGGATGCTCCTACCTGGCAAATTCACTACAGCCTGCGCCTGGTGGAGGTTCTAGATGCAGAGCAGAATTCTTCTGTTAAACCAGCTGGATGCTGTCATTGCTGTTAACCATGACATCTGAGAGGTTAACCTGTAAGAATTAGTAATCTCTGTGTACTAGTCATATTCTTATTTAGGGAAGTTTGGATAAATTGTTATCATCTACATCTTACGGCTGACAATGCAGGTTGAGCTCTTAAGATGTTATTGCTGTCCTGTAAATTTATGGCAGATTTTAAGCACCCAATGGCACTTGTATATGGACATATCCTTGGCCACCTCTGACAAGTTTGTTAACAGGGTTTTCTGGGATTTACTTTTCATAGGATAGGCACTAGATATTGGACCACTGGGGTCTGACTACAGGGTTTTCCTTGTCTTCAGCTGAACCTCGCATGTATTAATTGTGTGACCTGTTTGCAGCTCAGTCCAATTCAAGTGAATTGACTAAACTGTAATATCAAGATCTCTGCTTACTGTAAGTGGATATATTGAGACGGCAGATCTTTGTTTTGTTGCAGTATTATATATTAGGGTTGCACAATGTATTGAAACCTTGATACTTTCATACTGGAAATGGTTCAATACTGGGATTCTGTCATTTCCGGTGCTGAATGACTTCTGCTTTTGTGCAGACTCCTAGTATCTGTCTGCAGGGGAATCCTCAGAGGAGACGTTAAGAAGGGAATCCTTTGTATATATGTGTTGGAAACCCTCATCTGTCCATATATAGTGTCTCTACATCTCCTAGGGCTTCCCCTGACACAATGCTCTAAATACATTTTCATGTTGTTCAATTTAATAAATTGCCCAGATGGGGATTTGAACTTACAGCCTCCACTCTCTACCCGCCATAGGGACACAAGAAAGAGCCTCTATCCGCTAGACTATGATCTTACTGGTTGTCAATGGAAGGATTGTATCTTGCCAAAACCTTCCGTAGTGACACAAGCTCCATGTACTTGTATATAGAGATGGATCTTCTCAGAAATCTCTATATATCACTACATTATATATGTATATTTTTTTATTGGGTTATGAGTTTTGACGCCTCGTGTGAGATTCACCCAATGGCCCTACACTAGAGAGAAGCCAAGAATCAAAAGTTGGGAAAAATGGACTCTCCAAAAATGGACTCTCAGCTGTAGGTAATTTTCGGGCCCATGTGTGTAACTTCTACAGTGTATGGGGACATGGGACCTCCTTCACCTCCTGATTGCTGGGTCTTGGTCTTTGATGACCCTCATGATAGGGTAGGAGATGACTTTTAAACTATATTTGGCGTTTAGAAAGATCCAGGGGATTCGGAAATGATTTATGCAGCACTTGATACTGGATGGAAGTGCATGTAGATATTAGCCCTTGTGTTATGAGCCGTGTGAAGTTCCTGCGGTGATTGCCATTAAATAAGAGGGAGAACTGTGTCACCAGCGCATGTGTACAGGTGCATGGACCTCAGTGGCTTATTGTTTTAACCCCCCACTCCCTATATAACCCCCTATATTAACTTTTTTTTTTTATAGCCTTTCCTTCTTTTGCATATCACCTGTCTATGGGGAGTATGGGTGAACCCTTACCATTCCCCCCCCCCCCCCCTCAATGATATTTGTATAATTGCTCTCATAATCTTCTCTTTTTTCCCCTTGCAGAGCTCTTTTTCCTAATCGCTCGTTTTCTCTCCAAGGGGCCGTGTGGTAAATCTGCACAGGTAAGTGGCTCACACTATATTAAAGTAGGTGGCTTTCACCACCTACACCAGTCATACACATAACCAGAGTAATAGAACTTGGTCCATATGACAGTAGCACCGTGGTGATTGGCTGGCGTTTCAGTTGTCACCACACGAATCAGCTACAAATACATAGCTTATGTAGTTGCAGAAATCCTCTGTATAGGGATTGTTCACTTTGTTATACATGACCAATCCTTCAGTCAGGATTTTAGATCTGCTGTAAGGTCATGCCTCCTGATATGTACTTGCCAAGATCTATTCTGCCACTTGCCTTATTGTAAATGGTGCAGACATAGTGGTAGATACTGGTTCTCCTCAGGCCTTAGTAATCATAGTATGTGATATGACAGGGAAGCACGGTGGGTCAGTAGGTAGCACTTCTGCCTTGGTACCCTGGGGTCCTGGGCTCTAGTCCCACCGAGGTCAACATCTACAAAGAGTTTGTATGTTCTCCGTGTTTGCGTGGGTTTCCTCCGGGTACTCCGGTTTCCTCCCACATTTCAAAAACATACTGATAGTGAGCCCCATGGGGGCAGGGACCAATTTGTCATGCTTTGTGCAGTGCTGCGTAATCTGTAGGCGCTATATAAATAAAGAATTAATATTAATATATAACAACGTAGTGACTTATAGGAGATCTGTCTACTCAATCCCTGTCTCTTCTGTATGACCAGCGCCGCTCTGATTTCTACCATCTTCGAATTGTTAAAAAGAACCTGTCAGGTGGATTTGGGACACTAAACCACCATCAGGTCCTTATGGGGTGTTTATACTTTTCCAGATGTGAGTTTGATGAGGCATCCAGAGCGCTCGCATTTCCTGTCTCAATGCTTCACTGAAGCTCGAACACTCCAGCTTCATAGTGCATGCTGTGTACCTACAGCGCTTGTGCAGTGAAGCCAGACTGTACTACTCCAGTTTCATGGTACATGCTGTGTACCTACCTTGCTTGTGCAGGGCGATTTGGAACACTACACCACTAGTCCATAAGCACCGGTGGGTGGCTTAGTGTCTTAAATACACCTGCCAGGTTCCCTTTAAGTTTACGACAAAATATATTTATTGAAAGCAGTCACTTTCATGTTACAGATCTGGGCATGACAGATATGAAAGGAAAATCTTCTGTTTATATTCATCAATCTGGATTTATCATTACTAGTACTGTCCCCATATATACAGAATAGGAGTAGTAGTACTGTGCGGTGCCCATATGTATACAGGACAGTAGTAGTAGTACTACTGTATGTGTGTATATGTATATATATGCATGCATGCATAATAGGAGTAGTAATAGTACTGTGCCCATATATACAGGATAGGAGTAGTAGTACTGATCTGTGCCCCTATGTACAAGATAGGGGTAGCAGTACTGAGCTGTGAGCATATATGTAGGATAGGTGAAGTAGTTATGAGCTGTGCGCATATATGCAGAATAGATGCATTACTGCAGCCCTGTGCCCATATATACAGCATAGGAGTACTGTGTTGTAGTGCTGTGCTTTATTGTAGTGTAGGATGGGTGTAGTAGTGTTGAAATATGGCGTAGAGTAGGATAGATAGAAACCGCAAATGCATGCACACGCAGAAAACATACTGTTTACATTACACATGTGCTGTGTCTACCCACAGCTGCACATCCAGGACTTGTGGTGATGTCATCTCACAGGTCATGGAAGGTCAATAGCAATTCATATGTATTGGGAGCCGGCACTCATGTATTATTAGAGTAGGGCTGCGCTACCTGTATACAGATCTGTGTTCCTCCTAGGGTATAGATAAAAGCTCCTCAGTGGGCCCTTTAAGTTGTGGGGGGCCCAGAGCCGCTGCTTCCCCTGCCCTCGTGGTAGCTACGCCTCTGGGTGCAGAATATGAGTACTGGGGCTCCTGATATTGTTTACTTGCTTTTCAGGAACACATGACATGCCGGGGTCTTGAATATTGGATCCTTCACTTCTTAAATTAATGTCCTATCTTAATTTTAGATGATTGTTTTACCTGTATTTTTTTTTTTAATTTTATTGTTTATTTTTTTTTAAGAGAAGTACATGTATGTTGGCTGTTACAGCAAATACATCATATTTAAAGCTCTGTATGTCTTCTAGTTATGTGCTGCTGCCTCTCCAATCCTCCTGTGTGATCTTCCCCAGTAGTAACTGAGGCCGGGCGCAGCAGTTCCTCCCCCATGTGTTAAAAATACCGAGCTTGCAGGTTGTCGTTTTGGCTGTAATCGCTGCTGTGTGCCCTGTGTAATTATAGCGCCCTGTAGACGTCTTGCCAGAGTTCAGAATCTAGGCTTGCAATAAGAAGACTATCTACTAGAAAAACTAGAGGAAATCAGCAGGGATTTATTATTGCAAGGATTGATCCTTACGATAGTAGATGTTTATATGGTTTGTCGGGGAGATATGTTCCTCCGAGAACCATTTTCACATCCATTTATCACATGGTCCATCCAAATGAATGGGAAGAACTGCAATACCAAGCACAGCCTCTAAACCACCTAATGCGCTGTGCTTGATAGGAAGTAAAGATCCATCTACTACACAGTGATGAGTGTCTCTTCTTAAAGGGCTTGTCCGAGACTTATTAAAAAAACAAAAGGTGGACGGGAGGGGGTAAGATGTACTTACCTTTTGGCGCCCTCCGGATGTCCCGTGCTGCTGTCGCTCCGGTCTGTGTGCCATGTAAACAAACATGGCTGCGGGAGCAGAGCTGGACCCACGCCCACCCGTCCCTATTCACAGCGGCAAATATGCGGGACGGACGGTTATTCGGTCCGGCCAGAAGCTGAGGCCCAGATTACAATAATCAGCTGTAACAGTTATCACAGGTGTCTGCAATTAAGATTTATTGTTAATCCTGGTTCTCATGATAATCCAACATTTTTAAAATCCAATGTCACAGAGACCAACAAAAATTTGTCTGGACTTGCAATTATAAAACATACAGTTCCGACTTGCATACAAATTCAACTTAAGAACAAACTTACAGACCCTATCTTGTACGTAACCCGGGGCCTGCCTGTACATCTTTATTTTATTTAAGCAGCCCTCTCCCGGCCAACTTTTTTTTTTTTTTTCTTAATAGGCCTCGGACAACCCCTTTAAGCTATCGTGGCCTCTTCAGTTAGTGATGCAACTCTTTACAATGTAGTTGTAGAAAGTTGCACTTCTAAGAAAGTTATTATCCATCACCTAACATTCCTTTAATCCACTAAAGTCCATATGGCATATGAAGAAAGTTATATTGAAATAAACTATGGCAAATGCTCGCTATAGACTCTAAACACTGAAAGTGTTGCTGCTGATCATTGTCATTTTCTGCAGTAGGTTCTTTACTCTTCATCCAAGACTAACCGCTGTCTGTCTGTCTGTCCTGTCTTTCCAGATGCTGATCCAGGAGATGAATGAAAACAATGTAAGTAACACTGTCGTCCTTCCTGAAGATGTATGGCGAGCGCCGTCTCACAAAGAGCTGTCACATGGAGAATGCTGTCTCTGCACTTTCTGTTTCTGGCCCTAGCTATATATACACATGGCCGGCTGTTGTGTAGTATAGGAGACCTCCACATTCCCCCTAGTACTGAATGGAGAGACAGGACACATGCTCATCCTACCACTGAGCTTGTTACAGAGCACTGAATCCACCTTCTCCGGATTTCTGGAGTGATTAGTTGAGTCGCTGTACCACCATTCAGACAGCTTGTTGTCCCCTAATTGCGGTGTAGAGCACTTTACACATGTATTGGGTGACGTTTCAGACAAATTACTATCTTAACCCCTTCGTGATTGAGGTTCATTGAATGTCCATTTTTGCAGTTCTGCTCCTATGTTTTAGTTTGTTTTTTGTTTTTTTTTAAATCAACATTAAAACTTTATTTAAGAGCATTGGGAGATACAATGCACACTATGTATACAGCACATAAATGGTGGTTAACAGGATCCCACATGCAGGAGAGGAGGAAAAAAAACCTGAAGCAGTGTACAATTATACTTGTGCAAACTGCTATCATAGAAAAATTGTCTTCACGGTAAAAAAGAAAACATGTGGAAACCTTAAGCATGTTTATAATAAGGTGCGCCGTACAACAATGGGTTGAAATAAAGTGTAGCACATGCATTTGAAACACAAATGGCATAAAGCACCCGACCTCACACCTGCACCATACCCACCGCAGTAGAGGGAGAGTCAAACCATTTGTCCCAGATGGCATGGAACCTCCTATCCTTCTTCCTAGGAGTAAATAACCAATTTTTGAGTGGGAAGGTGTTATGCACTGCCTTGATCCAGTCATCTGGGACAGCCGCTGGATCAGAAAACTACAAACCTGTTCCCAGGACCCTCTAACCACAAGACAAAAACATATTACTTAGAAGAAGGTTTCTAAGGTGAAATTTACTAACGCTAGTAGTTATGTATGCTTGATGGAGTATATATAACTGAGACATTCTGTCCCCCAGGTTGGGGGAGTCCAATTTGGGCAAAAAGAGGGCAAGATTCCACTTCTAGTCCCTCTCCCACCATACCCTCGTCAGTGCGGGTGTTTGTTTGATGTGAGTGGATAGTAACTCTCTGTACAGCCAGGATATGGCCTGCAGGAGCATGAGGGGAACAGGAAAGAAGTTTTCTACCAACTGGTCACCCGGGAACTGTGTGTTTACAGCATGGCAGAGTTGAAGATTTAGCCCCCACAGCTGAAGCTATATATGCTATGTGGTCGATGGCATAATATGTGTAGTATAGGTCTAGTTGACTTGCTTTACATCAACAAAATGCACAAAAATGTGTTTGCATTTGCATAACTTTTGGCGCATAACTCTGAAGTCAAGCTCTCTCTTCTTCAGAAGTCCCCATCACTGTAATTGATGGTCCTACATCCAGAGACGTTACTAACCAGATCTCCTGATGTCTGATACATGATGTGATCACAGAGGAGGAGGCGTTCAGAGCTCCCACCTTGACTTCAGTGTTGAACTCTCCCCCTCCTTGATTTTATGCAACCAATTTACATCTCACTTCATAGTAGATTTACTGGGTTATGCCACCAGACTGGAACATGAAAGAAACGAAAACTAGAAGGTGTTACGCTGCCTGACAATAAATTTCGCTTAAGACAGGTAGCAGAAGCCCATTACACCTACTTTGCAAATATGCCTTCTCTGGATTTCCTTTGGATGCATTTTAAAAAAAACATGTGGCTTGTCTGTGCTGCTCACTCCTCAGCCCCCACCTTTGTGTTCCTGTACAGTTCCCCCTCCCCCACTGATGTCGCTCGCCATGCTGTGAGCTCTATTCATGTGAAAGAGCAAAAAAGGTGGAGTCTGAGTGCTGAGGAGTGAGCAGCACAGACAAGTCATGTGTTGTGTGTGTGTGTGTGTTTTTTTATTTTTTATATGCAGCCAAACCAGAGCCGACCCCTGGGACTTAACAGAGGATTTTCTCAAGAAGATAGGTAATTTAAAACGCACAATTATAATGCAAATGCTTAGAGAAGGCAGAAAGGCATAATTGCAATTGAGATGTGATGGGCTTCTGGAACCTGTCTTTTTGTGTGGCAAAATAGGAAAAAAACTGGCGTCTCGGACATTTAGTCGTTAATTTCTGTTACTGGGTTCACCAACAGGAATAACCGGTTTTAAATATTGACAGATTGGGAATTTTAGGCCTGGACGATGCCGAACATGTTTATGATTTTTATTATTTGTTTTTATATCAGTTCTAGGAAAAGGGGGGTGATTTGAACTTTTAGGGGTTTTTTTCTTTTACATTTTTTAAAATATTGAAATTTTATTTTTTTTAAATTTGACCCCCAAGGGTACTTTAATCCTTGGTTGTCTAATCGATCCTATCATATGCTGCCAAACTACAGTATAGTAGTATATGGGGATTTTGCACACGATCTGTTACAATGTGCCACTTGCACATTGTAACAGATTTTTTGAAATGACAAACCCTTGGGCATTATAATGACGTCGATTACAGCCAAGATAGTTTCCACACGCCACTGTCTGTTACATGCCACCGGTGGCGTGTAAAGGGTTAACACCCGTCATGGTGCAGCAAGGGGTTAATATGACACCAGAATTGTGTTTCTACTTGCCACTTTTCGGACACGGCCATTTAATGTGACACTGTCTTGATGTGTACATACATGTTATCTGCATGGGGCAGGTGTAAATACAATGTATAGAGCCTTATGGCAGTTGACAGTGTTGCATCAAAAATTCTGTTCCAAATGTAAAATAATTATAGTAATATATTTTCTTCTAACCTTCTCTTCAATAGCTTCTTCCAAATCGGTTGGATTGGCAAGGGATTGAACACACGACAACATATGAGGAAATGGTAAGTGTATTGTAGGGAATGAGTTGCTTAGTATTTTTGCAGTATTCTAAATAAGCTGCACTCTTTACCCTTCATTGTTTTGCATTGTGCTGTCTGCACTTCGTATTGCGTTTGAGCCGCATTCATTTAAATGGGACAGCTGCAAAGGTAAAGAATGGATGTTCCTTTCTACGTAATCAATAGGGAAAAATCTTGCAGTATCCTTTAGGCCAGTGATGGCGAACCTTTTAGAGACCGAGTGCCCAAACTCCAAACCAAAGTCCATGTAATCATCGCAAAGTGCCAACACGTCTAATTAGCCTAAAATCACACCATACCACCCAGTGGGGGACACTACCCCCACCCAGTGGGGGACACTACCCCCACCCACTGGCAATATGAAGGATTTTTGAATTCAGGAGGGGGTGTGTAGGGTAAAGTGTATGTTGTAGGGTGGGTGCACTGAACAGCAAATCTACATGCAATCAGGCAGGTGAATTTACCATCAAATCACCACATGACACATGTCTGTGGCCACACACACATACGTATATACATATATATACTGCACTTGGTCTGGAGCTCTGGGCACCTGTGCCATGCTGTCAGTGAGGGCAGTATAGCGCACCCCAGGGTCACTGGCAGCATGGCACAGTGACAGGAGAACTGGATAAGGGGCAGTATACATGTGGCCACAGACATGTGTCATACAGGGCAGTTTGGGACACTAAACAATAAGCACCTACAGTTGTTCAGTGTCCCAAAGCTGCCTGCCTGCTGCCTGTGTAATGCACACAGAGCAGCTCCTGCCCTCCTGCTACACTTCTCTGTACTCACTGTGTGCTGATGCTGTAAGCTCCGGCAGTTCCCTCTCACTCTCCTCCTGTTCCCGGGCTGAAGGGGGAGGGAGTGGAGGGGCGAGCACTGACCTGCTGCTGTGTCTCTAGGCAGCACTAATGAGCACAGAGCAGGTCAGACGCAGCCTTCAGTGAAAGAGATTACTGGAGCTCTCGGCGATCGGCAGCTTTTTCTGCCTGCCGGGAGTTCTAATGATTTATATATAGACAGCAGGGGAGATGGTCCGCGTGCCCACAGAGAGGGTTCGGCGTGCCCTCTCTGGCACGCGTGCCATAGGTTCGCCACCACTGCTTTAGGCTATATTCACACTGTACGGGCGGGCGGGCGGGCAACGGCAGTGCACGGGGAGAGGAGGAGGAGGAGGAGGTGAGCGCAGCTCACCCCCGGCCCTCTCCATAGAGATACATGGCGCACGGCGCCATATTACGGGAAAAGATAGGACAGGTCCTATCTTTTTCCCAGGTACGGAGCGGTACGGTGCCGCACGTGTGCGGCACCGTACCGCTCCCATAGGCCGCCGTGCGCCCATTGCCGTCTATGGAGGACGTATATTGGCCGTATATACGTCGGCCGTATATACGTCCTCCATACGTTAGTGTGAATGTAGCCTTACATTTTTTCTACTCCATCTGTGCTTTGCTTAACCTCTTACCGACGCATGCTGGGTGCCGGTGCATGGAGAGGGCTCACGGAGCAAGGAGCCTAATTACCATATTTTCAAGTTATGCCTAGTACCAATATGCTAATCTCTAGTGTCAGATGGGAATTCCTTGGCCGGAGCGGACATCCTTGCTCCTCCCATCTGACATTAGAGGTCCTAAAATATTGACTTTGATTTCTTGGGGAATGGAGCAGAGATAAGAAACTACTCTGATCAGTGAGCCACCAGCCCAGGATGGAAAGAGTTGGAGGTGGCAACAGTGGCTTTTTAACTTTAACAAATTTTTTCGTTATTGCTTTAAATGGAGCAATTGTTGTGTAATTTGATGTATAACAGGTCGTTTAAAATAATGCATTATAAAGCCGGACATAATTGCCTGTTTATTTTTTTGTAGGTTTCTGCCAACAAGTCGGTGACTCCGGACCATTTGCTGAGGATCTGTCAGGGTCTGACGTACTTTGTTGACAAGCAGGCTCCAGTTAATGTATCCAGACCAAGCTCTTTACTTGGGATTGCCAACAAGTCACTATGCACAGAAAAAGGTACAGATATGTCATGTGTGATTAGAGAGGTCCTTTGTGTTGATAATGAGGATCTGAAGATGGGCCCATAATAGTCTTTCAGCCTGCATATGTTAGAACTAAAGCATTTTCCCTCAAGTAAATTTGGTCCAGTAAACTCTCTACCACGACTTGCTGCTAGAGGAGCTTCAAGCACAGTTTAGGGGGAGATCATCTACAGCGGCTCACAGCACAGTTTAGGGGGAGATTATTTACAGCGGCTCCCAGCACAGTTTAGGGAAAGATCATCTACAGCGGCTCACAGCACACTTTAGGGGGAGATTATTTACAGCAGCTCCCAGCACAGTGTAGGGGGAGATCATCTACAGTGGCTCCCAGCA